>JAASFQ010000097.1:0-48032 GCA_023333845.1 Globisporangium polare | reverse complement strand
TAATTAGCGCAAGAGTGATGCCGTAGCAGCCAATCAGATGACTCCAAAATGCCTTGTTTCATTGCAGAACGATTTGTTTTTCAAACGCTGGATTCCTTTTTGAAAAGCCAGGTGCGTGCTCCACCAATCAGGCCATGCTCGCCGAAGATGGCTTGCGAGCCGATACCGGCTCTCCTAGATGCGGCTCGGCGCAGCCCGAGAGCATATGAACATTCACCCTCCAGCGCCGTAGCTTAACACCGCGTCACTCAGCCTCCCGTCTGTGCAGCTCGAGGGCTCGTGATGGTGTATGTGGCTTCGCTAAAGTGTGAACTTTCACCTCTTCGGGGGGCTTGGCTGCACCGGTTCCTGATGAACTGTGTTCCTGGACTCTTGGTGGCTTTAAATCGGCCATCATTCGGTGGCCTTTACCTCGTCTAAATAATGCCCTCTTCAAGCGGATTCAAGTTGAACCTCCCGCAAACGAGTGAGTTGCCTTTTTGGTTGCCTTTTTGCAGCCAAGGTGATGAAGGAGCAACCGAAGCCAAAAGCCAAAGCCCGCATTCTCCCAAACGCCACACGTGCAACAAGGAGCGCGTACCACATGTGAGTGTGTTTGCTGTTTGTTTCTTCATGTGCTTTACGAGCGTCCATGACCATATGATGTCAGCAATGTGCGCCAAAGATGCGAGGGGTCTTACGTTGCTGCATGTGTGTGCGTATGCTCGCGACTGAAATAACAGACAGCATGCGGATGGCCACGCCAGCGATGGATCGGTTCGTCGCTGGCCCACACTTCTACAACCACGACATGTTTGGTGGTATGCGCCCCGGCGGCGACGTCAGGCTACTCTCCAAGTCGTACTTTGGGCTCGCTGTCTCCGCGTTCGCGTCGGCGTTCGTGTACATCGCACTGCGCAACGGGCTGCTGCTCATGGTGTGCGCGGAGCTCGGTTTTTCCGCGACAGAGACGCAGGCGGTGGATCGGCTCGCGGAGCTGCCGGCGGCGTTCTCGTTCTTCGTCGGACTGATCGCAGACACCACGCCGCTCGTCGGCTACCACCGCAAGGCGTACATGATCCTGGGGCTATTGATGGTGAAGGCCAGTCTAATCTTCCTCGCCTTGGCGTTCAGCTTCAATGCCGAGCTGAAAGACGCGCTTGGCAAAGGTTACGTGTACCTCGTGACGCTGCTCGTGGGGTGCGTGAGTGTTGGTTCGATGGTCAACTTCGTGTCGGTGCACACGATGGTCGTCGAGCTGTCACAGAGAGAGTCACTGGAGGACCGAGGCGTCACCCAGGCGAAGTACCTGATCACGCGAGTGGGCGGACAAGTGACAGCGCGCATCGTGGTCTTCTTCATCACCGACTCTGCAAGCACGCTTCACGTGCCGCTGATGCTGCTCGCGCTGACCATTGTCTCGATTCTCAGCCTCATCATGACGATCGTGTACCTGGACGAAGGCGAAGACTACCACCAGCAGGCGATCCGCAGCAAGTGCAAGAAGTACTGGTTGCTGACCCAGCAGAAGGCGATGTGGCGCATCCTGAGCTTCGTCTCGTGCTTCGCCTTCGCTCTCGGCTTCAAGTTCTCCGAGGCGCAGAGAGCGCTCCAAGTCTGGTCGCACGTCGTGAACCCGCAATCCGTGCTCCTCTCCAGCATCACCACCGACTGCGTGATGATCTGCACGATACTGGTGTGGCGCAGATACTTTATGAACACTCTCTGGCGGCGCGTGTTTGCAGTGGGACCAGTCGTGGCGATCGTGTCGCAGGTGGCTTTGTCGACTCTGACGATCTCCGGAGCTATTCGAAATCAAGTCTTCTTCACGCTGCTAACGGGCTTGACGGGGGTCTCGAGCACCTTCGTCGCGCTGTCGACGCTCGTGCCCGTGACCGAGATCGCGCAAGAAGGCTCCGAAGGCGGCGTCGCAGGCTTGGCGCTGTCGTTCTACGCCATCTCCAAGGTGTTCGGCAGCACCTTCCTCAGCGCGCTCCAGGGCTCCTCCGCTTTCGACTTTCGCAATCCGGCCGAAGACACGCCGCACGTTCGCTGGGTCGTGGCAGTGGCGCAGACCGTGACAGTCGTCGTGAACGCTCTGAGCGTCACTGGCGTTGCGTTGCTGCCGATGCAGAAGCTGGACGCGCAGCAACTGCGCACATTCGGAGGGTTCACGCGGCTCGCCGGATCTGCGACCGTGGCGGTGTTCCTGGCTCTCTTGGCGTACTGCGTCG
The DNA here is from genome assembly GCA_023333845.1 of Globisporangium polare. Lineage (NCBI taxonomy): Eukaryota > Oomycota > Peronosporomycetes > Pythiales > Pythiaceae > Globisporangium > Globisporangium polare. The sequence goes on along the minus strand of JAASFQ010000097.1, from coordinate 45,819 downwards.
CCTTCAACGTGCTGCTCCTCATCCCCAGCACGGCGCGTTTCCTCGTAGCGGAAGGCGGCGGCAGATGCCAGAACTGCTGAGCTGCTCGTACGGACTGCACTTATAAATCGATCCGCACGCGCACATTGAAGCACGAGGCACGGAGTCAGTGCTCGAGCGACGGCAACTGCGAGTCTCACGGGCTTTGCCGGAATTGCGCAGCAGGACAGCTGATCCGCGAGAAGAAGATCGGGTTTTGATAAAACACAGATCGTCGTCGTCGTCGTCGCTCTGTCGCTGTCTTGCTCTCTGTTTCTGTTTCGACGCAACGATTTTGATCGAGTGGTATTGTTTCTTTTAAGTGCGAGGTGGTACCTCCCACGATTCACTTTGACAGAGTACTGTTTTCCAGAGGGGACTGGCAGCTGTCAAGCGCACCAAATGCTCTTTAAACCGCGATCTTTATAATGTCCCACAGGACTCGAACGGGTGCTTTTCTTGCGAGCGTGTCTCACTCTCCTCACGTTCCCCTGTTCCGTCATTTGTTGCAAGACGCGTCGTAATCGCCTTGAGCGTTTGCGCTCCAATTTTCGGAAATCAAGTGGGAGTGGTCAGCAGAATATGCAATTCAGGGGGGCTTTCCGCAAGCTCTCCTCTCCAAACGACCCTGATCGCGGTCAGCCAACATGCAAAGGAAGAGAAGTGACTCGGATGCGAGGACGCTTGGACCCACAACGTGTCTCACAAATTCCAGGTGCAACAAGGACGGACTCAGTCAATGGCTCGAAGCGCCACACAGTTCAGCTTGTTCGCGAGACAAATTCTGTCTCGCGGCTCCCCTGTTGCATACTTCCGACTCGCTATCTGCATATGACGGCTCGCTGTCGTCCCAATCCTGGCCGCTTGGCATCAACATTGGTCGTCGAGGCGATTACAATCTCACCAGCCTGCCCTCGCAGGCCCATTTGAGAGACAGCGTCCGCCCTCAAGAAGCTGTCGAGCGAGCCCACTTGGTCGATCGGCATCCTGCGCGCGCCATCCCATCCCGTCGTCCGGCAGCTCAGCTCACTCCTTCGTCTCCATGGATTCAGCCGCCGTGTCGCCCCCTGCGTCTTCTTTGCCCGAGCCAGTCAAGGCAACTGCCACTGACAGCGCGCCTGATGTGAAGACGCCCGCGCTGCCTCCGCCACCGCCGCTTCTCACGCCGGCGATGTCGTCCGCGCTGCTCTCGACGACCTCGGAGACACCGCTGAACATGTCGACGCCCATGCGCAACAAGGCCGTGTACCCGAGCCGGCGCTACGAGACCAAGTCGACGTGGATGCAGTGCATCTTCGGCGTGCTCTACATCCTGCTCGTCGTCGTCTGCTCGTTCCTGGACGTCGTCTACTTCCTCTTCCCGCTCGACTACATCGTGCGGCCGCTCTTCGGGCGCAACATTTACAAGCGCGGGATCAAGTTCTTCGAGGGGCTCGTCTTCGCGATGATCGCTGGCCTGCTCGAGTACGTCGCCGGTGTCAAGATCGTCGTGACCATGGAGCCGGGCGACGAGAGCCTCGAGCCACATGACCACCCGTTCTCGATCACGGACCAGATCCTGCTCATCTGCAACCACCGCACCGAGGTCGACTGGCTCTTCTTCTGGAACCTGGCGATCCGCTACGGCTGCCACGACCGCATCCGCGTCATGATGAAGGCGATCATCCGGTTCGCGCCAGGCGTCGGCTGGGCGCTGCTGCAGCTCAAGTTCCCGTTCGTGAACCGCCGGTGGGCGACCGACGAGGCGCGCATCCGCAAGGTGATCAACCAGTACCAGAAGTACTCGAGCGGGAGCTGGCTCGCCATGTTCCCCGAGGGCACGACGCTCGAGAAGAAGACGCTCATCAAGAGCCACGAGTTCGCCATGGAGCGCGGCGAGCCGCGGTGGAACTACGTGCTCTACCCGCGCGTGCGCGGCTTCGAGCTCTGCGTCGAGGAGTTCAATCCGGAGTCGATCCTGGACGTCACGATCGCGTACCCGGAGCTAGCCGACGGCATTCTGCCATCCCCACTGCGCTGCATCCGTGGCCAGTACCCGAAGGAGGTGCACATCCACATGAAGCGGTACCGCAAGGCGACCTTCGAGGCGCACAAGGGCGACATGGACCAATGGCTCAAGGACCGCTTCGCCGAGAAGGAGGAGCTGCTCAAGAACTTTTACGAGAACCGCGTGTTCCTGGGCAAGCAGGTGATCTGCGAAAATACGCGCATCGGTTACCACGTGATCGCCGGGTGCGCCATGCACCTCGCCGTGCTCTTCTTCACGTACTTCATCGCGACCGCGTACCCGCTCATCATGCTCTGCATCTACGCGTTCGTGGCGCTGCACTCGCTTTTCTTTGTCCATACGTTTGGCAAGTAAAGTGTCCGACAACAATTTGTCATCATCGTCGCCCAAGAAACCAACAAGATGCATGACCAAGAAAGCCACAAGCACAAGCCTCCCCACACACGCCATCCCAAGTCAACCCGCGCACACACAAGACAACACACAGTAGCCGCGCGATTCTCTTTAGATGTTGTATCATACTAAACCGTGGGGAGATGAATTGTAATAAGCAATACAATACAGCAACACCAGCGCCATTATTCACAACGTTGCCTTGCTGTCGCCATCCACGCGCGTATTCACTCACGCCTCGGCAGGTTGCGCCACTGCTCCGAGTTGCGCTCCGGAGCCGCGTGCGCGTCGCCGCACTTGAGTCCGAGCTCGACGCAGCGGCGCGCGACCTGATTGGCCGACTTGGTCGGCAGCAGACCGGCGATGGCATCGGCCGTGTCGCGCTGCTTGGACTTGATCAGGTCTTCCTCTGCGCCCGAGAACGTCGCTTCGAAGAACGCGTCGCCATTGCCACCACGAGCTGCGGCTCGGCGGTACGCGTTCGCACGCGTGCGCTGGGCGACGCAACGTTCGACGGCGAAGCTGGAGAGCGTGGCGGCGATGATCGCTATGAAGGTGAGGACGAGGCGAGGCGAGGGCATTGCGTTCGGTTGGGTCTTGTTCGTTTGCTTGCTTTCAGAGGTTTGGATACAAATAATGCTGTTTGAGCGAGCTTGAAGGGACGCTGAGCCTGATGGCAAACCGGCATTGCCACGTTATCGCGGATGTGGACAACCGGAACTGATGGTGATGAGGTGCATTGAAGAGCCCTATAACGTGAAAGGGCCCTTGCTTGACGTAGGGCTCTCATGGTCATACCCGGCGACACTCGCTGCAAAGTGGTCAATCAAGCGCTCGAGCGACCTCACATGCTCAATCCTTCAAGCCATTTTGGCCGAGGACAAAAGGAATCCAACGTGGCACCTGCGAGCATCTCACCTCATCGTCTTGGCACTCGACATGGCGGGGCCATTGGCTCTGCTGGCACTGGCACTTTCCGAAACGAGCGCGATCAGCCGCGACAACCTTTTGCGCTTCAGGGCCACGACGATCCACAGAGCATACCCCGGCGGCGCATATTGTGATGTGGTCAGTCTCTCGGTGTCCACGACAGGAAAACTCTTCCCCTCCGCTCGAGATCCAGCGCCGACAATCGCTCTGCTTGTTGGTTGGACATCAGTGTCAACCAACCCTCTTGAGCACCTTTGTGTGCCATCATGCGGTGGCGGTTCAAGCTGCTGAGCAACTCCTTCATGCGGCACATGATCTTGCAGCGCAGACGCCAGAGTTCTCGAAAACGCCGTCCGTCCTACCTCGCGCGAAAGCCATCGTCTGGTGAGACAGATGCAATACTGATGTGACGCTTGTCGCGGAAGCGCTGCGGCGCGTGGGACGCGCTTTAGTTCAAGAGCCTTCGCGCGCTGCTGCTCGTAGTGGAGCCGGTCCATCATTGCGTTCGTCGCGTCCAGTTCGAGCGCAAAGATCTTCTGCGTCTGATTGACGCGCTCCTTGCTCGCATGGAGCTCGCTCACCGCCATGTCCAGCGTTGCCGAGAGCGAATCTTGCGGCTCAGAGCGCTGCGGGTTGGACGAGTGGTGATGTCGTTGCGGGGACGGGAAGTCCGCTCCACCCCCATTGCTGCTTCCGATCCTCACAGACCCCCACGTGAACGCATCGCTGGCCCACACTGCAGCTACAATCGCCCGCCAAGCCTAGTGCGTCTCTACACCCATGCGGGCCCCCTGCCTCCAACTCCTCGCAAGCGCCTCGCGCTTCCGCACTTCACGAGCAGCAATGGGGGAGCAAAACGACGTCGCTCTCAAACTGCGCAAGTGAACCCACGGTGTCACCCTATATTAGAATAGTGCACGCAAGGGTACTATAAGAGGATACCCGTTAAACGAAGACACCAGATTGGGATCAATCAACTCTGAGATTTACCTCCCAAAATGCATCAAGCGTACCTAAACCGCCGCCGCAGATCACTGACGAGCAAGATACGAGCCTCCCATACTGCATACGCTGAACCCATTCCGGGTAATTTCGAAGTCGCCGTTCAGAAATCTTCTTCTCGACTGACTCGTCGTCGGAAGAAATGAAGAAATGGCCGTTCGATTGACTCACTCAGTGCGTCGCTTATGCCCACACGCGCGGTCTTCGCCAGCAGCAGCTCTCAGCACTAGCGCCAGTCTCCGTAGGTCGCTGGCGAAGCTCGATCCCAGTCGCAGGTCGTGCTCCTGCTAGTAGTCTTCTGCCACGAGCATGAAGACTATGTCAATGGCGTTCGCTTACAGCCTCACACTCCTGCTCTTGATGGCGCCACGCACACCCGTGCACGCTGCCGGCTCGACGGCTTACACGACCAAGTCCCGCGTGAAGCAGTGGGTGGACCCGGCCACACCCGCCGAGCGCCAGGTATACACGAGTTCGCGCGGCCGCAAGTGGGAACTGGTCATGAGCGACGAGTTCAACACGCCCGACCGGTCGTTCAAGCCCGGCGAGGACCACCTGTGGACGTCGATCGAGAAGCCCGACGGCGTCAACGGCGCCTTAGAGCTCTACTCGCACAACATGACGTCCACGACCTGCGATTCGAGTGGTGCCAGTGGCTCTGACACGTGCTACCTGTTCATCAAAGTGGTGGACGACGTGCAGCGCATCCGGGTCTTCAACGCCTTCGTGCACCCGCCGGCGTACGAGACCGCGCGCTTCTTCTACCGCAGCGGGATGCTGCAGTCCTGGAACAAGTTCTGCTTCCAGGGAGGCATGCTCGAGGCCCGCGTGCAGCTCCCCGGGGCCGTGAGCGCCAAGTCGGGGAACCCAGACTTACCCCAGGGCAAGTCTGGTCCCGTGCGTACCCAGAAGTACTACCCGACGTGGCCGGGTATCTGGATGATGGGTAACCTCGGTCGAGCCATCTTCAGTGCGTCCACGAACCGCATGTGGCCCTTCTCGTACGACCGGTGCGAGCCGGAGCTCTTCGACCCAGCGAACCAGCGGATCAGCGCCTGCGACCCGGACCCGGGCTTTGGGTTGAACAAGCACCAGGGCCGAGGAGCTCCGGAGATCGATCTGCTCGAAGGCAGCGGCTCGCTCATCTCGTCCTCAGTGCAGATCGCACCGGGCATGCCGGCGGACTTCCGGGTCTTCCCTGTAGTCAAAGGCGGGCCGGACGAGCTCTACTGCATCTACACGTTTGACTGCAAGACCCCGGGCGCCAACAACATCGACGTGCCCACGGCTTTCTACCAGAGCCAGCGAGGACACAAGTCCTGGTACCAGGGACTCCGGTACGCGGCCAACAACTACTGCACGGGGGACCCAAGTCTCCAGCAGAGCTATAGTACCATTGCAGCCTCGCTCAAGAAGGGCATAGTGGAGAACGTGTGCTCGAGCGCCACGTGTCCAGGCTCGTTGGACGTGAACGCGGACCTGGGGCTCATCGACGGCGTTGGCCCCGAGCGCTGGGGGATCAACTCAAATGGCTCGTGCTTCCCCAAGATGAATTCGTACACGGGCGCGTACCTGTGCGACCCGGACAACACGCACGCGAGCTGCTCTTCGCCACGGAACACGTCTACAGAGCGCGCCTCGGGGCTCATGGAGCCCTTCAACTACCAGATGGACGCCATCTCGGCCAACTGGCCCGTGCACCTGGCTGCGTACCTCGACTACCTCGTGTACCAGCTCGAGTGGGTCACCGGCGCGAACGGCTACGTGCGCTGGATGCTCGACGGCCACGCGCTCTTTGAGATCACGGCCGACGCATTCTCGATCATCCCTCAGGATGCCAAGAGCCAGAACCTCAAGACGGTGATGATCGAGGAGCCCATGAGTCTGATCGTGAACGTGGCGCTCTCGCGGTCCTGGGGCACGACGCCGCCCAACCCGGGTCAGCCCTGTCGCGGCGAGAACGGCACGTCCGCGAGCCCAGAGGACGCGCGCATCTGCGACGAGTTCCCCATGTTCATGAAGGTCGACTACATCCGTTTGTACCAGGAAGCCCGCGCTGAGGGTGACGGTCTGGGCGTCGAAGATGATGACAGCCTCATGAGCGTGGGCTGCGACCCCAAGAGCCACCCGACCAAGGAGTGGATCAACGGCCACTTGGACGAGTACCAGGACGCCGCGAACCCAGCCGTGGAGGTCGCCGGCAGGGCTTTCTGTCGTAGTGACGACGACTGCACGGTTGGGGACAGCAGACTCGCGCGGAGGTTCGTAACGGGCAGCTGCGATATGAAGAGTCAGCGGTGCCAGTGTCTGCACCCGCAGTCCTGGGGTGGGCCGCGGTGCACCGTCGCGCTCGCCGAGATGCAGTCCATCAGCAAGGTGGCGATGCGCGTGTACGGCCCTCCCATGGCGCTGGCGCTGGTCGTCGCGGGACTGACGCTCATTGTGACGCTCGCGGCTGTGTGGCTCTCCATGAAGATGCTAGTCAAGCAGGAGGAGGTTTTGCGCAAGGCCGCCAGGGACAAAAGCGCGAATGCAGATGCAATGGCGATGAACTCTGCTGGACGGACATCGCTTCTGCTGCGCCCGTCGCTGCAGGAGCAGCAGAGTCAGCATCTAGAGCGGTACTCGAAGAACAACTTGTACCACCAGAACTTTGTCTAGAGGCCACGGTATGTTCGTGGTAGATTGCGTTTGGTTATGAATTCAAGATGTGACTGTATGAAGTCAGGTGGTCTCCTCGTACATATCGGAGCCTTTTGTTTCATTTCTGGCGAGCTTTGGTTTTCAACCGCCAGCTGAGAGCTCTCGCTTGCTCTCACCAGACGCTTGATATGAATAGCTGAACCTAACAAATTCGCATGTGAGAAGAGCGAATGCTGGCGCTCAAGGCGTTCGTGCACGAGTCGGTGGCTTCGCTGGACGACGCGCGGCTGCAGCTGCTCTCGGAGACGCTGCGCATCGACCTGCGCGGCTGCGACGACCGCCGCGACATCGAGCGCGTGGTCACGGGACTGCTCTGTCTCGACCAGGACACGTCGCTAGGCGTCTTCCTCTCGTGGCTGCGAGCCTCGGACGACCATGGTGTGCTCGGTGACAACAACAAGCCGTTCCACAATACGTTCGTGCCAACGATTGCGCACCAGGACCAACAGCTCAAGCTCAAGCTCAAGTCTTCGAACCAAAGCACGTCGCCATCAGCGCCGGAAGACGAGGTGAAGGACCACCACCTGGACGAAGAGGTCCAGGCGCGTTTAGCCGAGCTCCAAGTCCTCGAGACCGAGTTCAAGGCCGCCGAGCGAATTGCACACACCGGAACGCCCACATTCGAAAAGCTCAAGGCATTTCTGGTCCAATTGACGCTGCTGCGCGCGAAAGAGGAGGAGGCGCGGCGCTTTTTCCTCAAGCAGAACGCCATTCTCAAGCGCGAACACGGGGAAATGCGTGCTGAAGCACTTCACACGCGCGCGCAGCTCGACTTCTTCGTCGACGGCTTCACAAACCTGCGGCTGCGCCACGACGCGCTGCTGGAGAAATCCTCCGAAATGCACGCCGAGAGCGAGATGGCGCAGGAGATCTTTCTGAGTATGAGCACGCACGAGAGCCACTTTGCCGCGATCATGGCACATACTTTGAATGACCAGCGCGCCAAGAACTTGGCCTTACAGGCTCACTGTGAAGCGGCTCAGGCTACGATCAGTGAGCTGCAGGAGACCCAGAGACAGCTGAAAGAGACCATCAGCGAGCTGAAACAGGCGCGTGGTGATGCCAAGAAGGACGCACACTGCTACAAGCAGCAGCTGCGGCGGTGCAAGTTCAAGATGAAGGACATGGAGCAGGCGAGCGCGGACTGTGACTTCTTCAGGCAGCAGACGATGAATCTGCGCCAGTCGTTTGCGAACTTACTGGGCTACTTGCGCGAGTCCGTATTGCGTGACACGAAGACACCCAAGCAGGCGCTCAGTAAGGAGGCGTTGCGGATCATCCACCACGCGCTCAATAGCTCAGTTGTGGCAGCGACAGTACCTTCAGTAGCGAAGTCTTCAACCCCAGCGAATGAACCGCCTGCTCCCTCTGTTCGTCCAGCTGGCTCGCAAGCAATGGATGCGACTCATGAGAACAACGCTGAGCCTGAAGCGAGTCCTACAACAGGAGACACTCAAGTTGCCGTCGCTCTAGCGCCAAAGGTGGTCAAGAAAACCGCTGAGAAGAAGAAGGATCTGGATGAAACCATGCGCGGCATCCTGCTCATGGGCGGCTTGGAGGAAGAAAGCGCAAAGTGCGCTCTCATCATGAGCTCAAAGCTCAAATACGCGCCCATTGACGTGAAGGCGACGCTGCTACTATTGGAACAACAAGGGCGAGAACGCCAGCAACAGCAGATTGCAGCTGCCCTCCATGCTGCGGATCCAAACGAAGACACCGACCAGCCTCCAACAAGCCTTCCGCTTGTCACCTCAAGCACTGTGCCAGACCGACCACTGCAGATCGCTTCGTACCAGGCGGAATTCAAGAAGCACATTGAAGACGAGATGCAGAATCGTGGCGCACGAGGGTTCATCCTGTCCAACTGGGAGTTTTCGACGCACGATGCGAACTTGTTGATCGGAATGAGCTTCCCCGTCGACAGCATCATCGATCTCCAGACGCCACCTCCACCACCACCAGCAGCGCGAAATGCTCCTCCGTCAGCTGCTGCGGGTGTTGCTAAAGCTAGCACGCCAGGCCAGCAGCAACAGCAACTGAGGTCTCCAGCTCGAAGTCAGGTTGCAGCAACACCCACGACATCGCCAGCTAAAGCCAGCGCGAGAGCACCTAGTGCTGCTGCCTCAAAGAAACCAGCAGCAACCACAGCGTTAACATCAAAATCGCCTGCAAAGCCTGTGCCAGTGAGTCCGTCACGAGCTGGATCAAGACAACCAGCGCCCAAGACACCAGAAGCCAGCAAGAAGCGATCCGTTGAGACTCCTTCCAAGCAAAGCCACCAGGCGCCGCCATCGTCGTCGTCGTCCTCCAAGCGACCAGCAGTCACCCCATTGCCGAGTCAAAGCCAGAAACCTACAGCCTCTTTGGAGAAGAGAGTCCCAAAGATCGATCGCAAAGCTGTGTTCAAAGGCATGCTCCATCTGTACCAGCAAGTTGCTCCGGCAACGTTCCCAGAGGAGCGTGTGCAGCTCATCTTGGATGTTCTAGAGCAGCAGAAGCAAAAGAGAGCAGCGCCATTCGTCCAGTGGGACGAGAACACACTCCGAACCAACGAGATGCTCAGCATGTTTGCTGAAGACGTCCACATGATGCTCTACGTCGAGCAGGAGAACCGGAAGCCGAAGAAAGCAGGCGAGAGTACCCCACTCCCCAGCTCACGAACCACATCCAACAGTCCAGTGAAGCCTGGTGCAGTCACGAGTAAGGCAGGCAGTCCTTCAAGAGCAGCACCAGCAGCAGGGAAGTCATCTCGCGCAAACGCCAAGTCCCCCGTGAAGCCGACAGCGACAGCGCGCGGCTCGGGCGCCGCCGCAGCTACTGCAACGAGCCGCCGCGCGACGTCCACTGCTGTCTCGCAATCTGCGTCTCCAGTGCGTCCAGCAGCAGCAGCTGGCGCAGCACCGTCGGCGAGCTCTCCCGACAGGACCAAGCGCGCGTCCGTGGCCACGTCGTCCCCATCGTCCAAGCCAACAGCAACAACCAAACTGAAGAAATAATCGGAAAGAGATACTTTTTCAAGCGTTCTGATTGGTCCGATCTTCAAAAAGTAAACATAAATAAAAGGCGGAAAAGCCAGCTCTCAGAAACCGGCGACTGTCCTTTTCTCACACGTCACACATCAAACTGAAGAGCTCTTTTTCCGCTCTTGAGACAGCGTAATCTTCAACGTCAGCATCAGCAGCAGTTGAGAAACAGAAGCATGGCGCAACAACAGAGGCCGCGGCGTGACACGCCCGCGCCGGTGCACATGCCTGTGAGTGCACTGGCAGCTACCAGTGGTGGCGACGAGTTGGAGGAGAAGACGGGCGTGGTGCACTTGGGCGGCTTGGTCGACATCCCCATGGAGAACGACGACGATGAGGACGATGGCGAAACGGACACGCTGCGTCGCAAGAACAGCGATCCGCAAGCCACGGCGATGCGCACGTCATGGACGCCGCCGACGCCGACGATCGTGCAGCTGCCGTCCAGGAGAACGAGTACTGACGCTGAAGACGATGGCGATACGTTGCAGCCGTCTCCGAGAGCAGCGACGGCAGCAGCTGACGTGGAAGAGCAGATTGACGCTGAGGTTTTCAGTGCGCTGCCGCTGGAGATCCAGCAGGAGATTCTCGCTGAGCGTGCAGCCAAGACGGCGCTGCAGCTGAAGCTTGCTGAGCGAGAGACGCGAGAGAGCTCATCACGAGAGGCGTCGTTTGAGCGCTACGAGAGCGAAATGGCACCACGCAGTATTGAATATGATGACGGCTGCTGGGTCTGCCGCGTGTGCACGTTTGCCAACCACCCGCAGCTGGCCGAGTGCGAGATCTGCGAGACGCTTTGCGTGCAAAGTGACGACTATTTCACCGCTGAGGATGAACTCCGCTCGGCGAGCCAGACGTCCACGCCGTCGGGTTCAAACAGCCGAAGCCGCGCCGGGAGTGTGGGCAACGAGCTGTACTCGAAGCTCAGCCAGAAGCTCAGCTCGTCTGCGATGTCGCGGTCACTCAAGAAAATCAGATTGCCGGCGACACCTGCGGCGACGAAGCTCACGATGAAAGAGGACCCGACAGCCGAGGATCTGCTCATTGTGGCCACAGCGCAGATCCAGAAACTGCAGTCCACTGCATCCCAGACGCTGCAGAACGCCAAACAGTCGATCATTGGCTCAGGCAATAGAGGTCGCCTGCACTCTGATGCGCGGCTCCCAGCTTACGAGGCAGTAGGCGAGCTTGGAGTATTGCAACGCGACCTGAATCTCAAGTGCGAGGCTGGCAATGAGCTCTACGAGAGTCTGCTTGAACGACTCTGGAACGCCATCTACCAGGACGCACCCATGATGGCGAAGAAGCAGGGTTCGTCTGTTGGCTCAGCGCTGCCAAAGCGCGAGTTCGCGCGCATCTCGGACGGCTGGATCGACATTGGCTTCCAGGGCTCGAACCCAGACACGGATTTTCGCGGAGGTGGGATTCTCGCGCTCAAGTGCCTCGTGTACGTCTTCGAGGCCTTTCCCCAGCGGATGCTGGAGATCATTCTGAGCCAGAAGCCGTCGCCCGGGAAGAAATGGTACCCAGTGTGCGTCGCGGGCATCAATCTGACGTGCATGATCGCTGGTTTGCTCAAACTGGGGAACGGCAAGTACGAGGAGACCCCCGAGCCATTCTGGACGCTCTTTGAAGAGCCCTCCGCGTTCTACCAGCTCTTCTTCTACGGTGAGTGGGCATGGTTGAGTCAGGTCTTGAGGTGCTGCTTTCTAACACTGGCGTGCTTGTGTTGTGGTGGACAGCGTTTGTGAAGATGGACGCGGCCTGGCGGAGGATGAATGCGTCCTACATGGAGTTTGGAGGTAGGCTTAGCTTTGTAATACTGTCTGGGTCGCCGCTCTATGGGCATAGCTAACCATTTCTGCGATTCCTATCTACCTCCCAGTGGTGCTCAAGGCGACTCGCAAGATGGTGGTCTACATGCTCGACCAGGCGCCCGAGTCGCTCAACGACCTCCGCGTCGTGGCCGACAAGACGTTCCTCGACCGCTTCGTGGTCTGCATGACCTCGCGCATCCTCGAGGACTCGGAAAATGGCGAGTGCCCGGACCCGTACAACGTGCTGGAAGACGAGAACGAGGCGCTGCTGGCCCCATCGCGGTCCGCGCTCTCGGCGAAGCTCACGGTCGTGTCTCCGGGTCGTTGATCATTGATTGCATTAGCTCAAGAACTCTGAATTCCAAATGAAATACAAGCATACTAATTGATTTGCTTTGGAGTGAATGGGTGCAAAGTATGCAGTAAAGGAGGCTCGACGTTTCGCTCTGAATCGAACGGACGATCCTAATTTGACTATCTCCTCAAGCAACATCGCACTATAATACCTCTTTATCCAGAATCCTAAAACACGATTGGAAAGCAGATGGGTTCCTCTCATGCAGTTTGAGAGAGACGGCGTTTCGCTCCGCCACGATGCTTTGAATCTTCATAAAGCCACACTGGTAACGATGAACGCATCGCTGTCCACGCTACCGCTGCTGGCGTTAGCCAAGCCCACAGCATCACTCACATGCGCTGCTCCCTCCTCTAGATCCCCTCGCAAGCGCATCGCGCTTCCGCACTTCACGAGCAGCAATGGAGCAGACTTCCCGTCCCCGCGACGACACCACCACTCGTCCAACCCAGAGCGCTTTGAGCCACAGGATTCGCTCTCTGCGACGCTCGACAAGGCCGTGCGCGAGCTCCATGCGACCAAGGAGCGCATCGTCAGCTGCTTTGAGCGCATCAGCCAGACACAGTCGATCTTTGAACTGGAGCTCGACGAGACGGACGCTATGATGGACAGGCTCCACTACGAGCAGCAGCGAATTGCGACCGCATACTACAACTACTTCAACTACAGTGCGCTACAGATCCAGCGGCTCTTCCGAGGGTACCTGGGACGACGCGTGTACCGGCAAACCATGGCGCTCAAGGCCGCATTGCGTATCCAGCGGGGCTTTCGAGCCATGCGCAGACGAAGGGCCGATCGGCTCAAGCAGTTCCGCGTCATGTGCAGGAAGGTACTACGCGGCATGCGCGGCATCCGCGCCAAGGAGGAGCTCTCGCACAAGGAGCTGCTCAACCGCGTGAACCACAACATGATGATCGAGACCCAGTGGCGCAAGGCCATGGGCGTGGGCGACACCGACAGCAGCCTCATCCACGCACTCTACCGGAAGAAGTTCATGCGCAGGCGCATCGGCGCCGTCTTCCGCGCCATCCACTGGACGCACTCGATCGTGCGCTACTGGCGCACTCTTGTGCCGGAGCCCGAGTCCATTGACACAAGAGCTGTCGGGTTTGCTGAGAACCTAGGTGATGGTGCTGGCGATGGTAATGCTGAGGCACTCCTTGATACTGAAGCCATGGAAGAAGCCGCGCTGCTCGAGTGGAACCTCCAGCAGCAGCTCCAGCTCTCAGGCACCACTGCAGCTCGGCGGAATGTGAACCTGAACCGTCCGAAGCTCAAGGCGCCACCCAAGAAGGTACTCAGCAGGGAGGAGCTGCGCCGCAAGCAGCAGGCGTACACCCAGCGCGTCCAGGAGGAGAACGCCAAGCGCGAGAACTCACGCGCCGCCCTCCAAGAGAAGCAAAAAGAAGCCGCGAGACTCTCGGAGATCGAGCGCAAGCGCTTTGAAGACGAGCAGCGCCGACTGCGCATGCAGCACGCGACCGCTCTACGCGAAGACCTGGAGAGACGTGGTTTGCTGGCGATCAAGGAGCTCCAGTCCAAGAAGGACGAGGAGCTCCGCAGGCAGGAGGAGGCCAAGCTGCGCCTCGTGAACGCGCAGCAGCGCATCGCGGCCCAGGTGCTCAGCGACGAGACGCAGCAGATCCTCAAGCGCAAGCAGCGCTCCGGTAGTAATCGGAAGCTACAGTAGGCTACGTCAATAGGTGCAGACTGATGATGATACTTACATTACGATGTCTGTTATAACTTAGGAGTACTCAGTTGCTTGTTTCGAAGCCAAGTGAGTTTAATCAGAGCTGCTCTGGATCACCAGGATGTTGGCCACGAGCCCGTAGAATAGGAAGAAGACGAAGCTAACGATGATGACGCGACCCATGGCCTTGCTGCGGCCGCCGTAGACCCGCATCTGCTGGGCTGCAACCTTCTGGTCCGGCAACATGGGCGCCAGCATGACGCTGCAGAGGTTGATCATGTAGTACACGGCCGCGGCCGTGAAGACGGCTGTGCGCGTGTCGGGCGAGTCGGTCACGACCTGGGCCTGCGTCACGTTTGTGCCGATGACGCGGCTGAGCATCGTCGAGACCGTGTTCGCCGCGATATACACGAGCCACTGGAACGAGAAGATGAGACCCACGGTCACACCCTCGCGGCCCACCTCGGCGATCTCAGTGGCCGGCAGTACCGAGTAGAGCTTGAGCCAGCCCTTGGGCAACTCCAGTAGTGCCGTGAGCACCATGAAGAACCACTCGTTACGCACCCAGCCGTAGACGGTCGGCATCGCCAGTAGTACACAGCAGAGCACGTAGAAGCAGACGCCGACGACCACGAGCTTCTGCCACGACGTGTCCACGAGCATGGCCCGCCAGAGCGCGATGCCCAGCACGATGCAAGTGTTCTGCGCGACCTGGACGTCCAGCGCCTTCTGGGACGTGATGCCCGACCACGTGGCCATGGCGTCGCGCAGGTTCTGGTTGTAGAGGCCCAACACGAGTATGATGCCGCAGATGAAGAACACGAAGCGGTAGACCACCTGCTGCTGGCAGAAGACGAAGAGCTCCTGGATGCGCTCCTGGACCAGTTGGAGGCTGCTGATGGGAAGATGCTCTTGTTGTGGGCCATCCCTGCTGCTGCTATTCTCTTCATCATCAGGAATCACGACTGGCACGCGCTTCTCCTTGAGGCAGAAGAGCACGACGGGGAACGTGAGGACGCTGCACATGGAGAGCACGACGCCGGCCTCGCCCATGGTGATCGCGGACCGCATCGGCTCGTCGTCGTTGTCGCTTAGGAAGAGGATTCTGGACACGATGATCTGCGCCAAGAGCGCTGCGACGTAGAAGAGCAGCATATACGAGGCCTGCAGCTGGCCGCGCACGTACAGCGGCTCACGTTGCGCCAGCTCGACGGTGAGTGCGAGTGAGACCATCCACGCGACCTCCAGCCCCAAGGCGCCCAGGACGCCGAAGGTGACGTAGAGCACGGCGAACTGCGCCGGGTACGTCTCGAGGTCGGACGTGGCGACGGCCTCGCCGCGCTTGGTGCCGTCGTCGAAGAGCATGATCTTGGTCGGCGAGAGCAGCGTGACGACCACGACGCCGGTGAACATGAGGAAGCTCGTGACCCAGCCGAGCACCATGAACGACTTGCGTCGGTACCCGCCGAGCGCCACGCAGTCGGACCAGAGCCCGACGAAGACGCCGAGCGCGCTGGGCCACTCAAGCAGGTACCGCGCCGACGCGAACTGGTTCTTGTGGTGCAGACTCAGGTACGCGACGAGCAGCGGCCGGAACGCGTAGCGCAGGAACGTGATGCAGAAACCCGCGGCGAAACCGCTGAACGCGAGCGCCGCGTACGCGCCACTGAAGAGCTTCACGGGCTCGAGGTCCTCGCGCAGGCTGCCGTTGCCGCAGCTCTTGTTATTAGCGGTAGCGTCGTGAAGGTGGACACCTCTAGTGCTTGGGTTTGATGTGTCCCCCCGTTGTGGAAGAGCCATGATGACGGTTTCAGACTGAAACCGCTTGTGGTTCTCGCGCTTGGAGGACATCATGTCCGCCAGGTCGCTCCGGGAGACGCTCGAGATGAGCGGGTGGTCGACGGAGAACTGGTAGACGGCGCGCGAGGACGAGTCCCCGCGCAGGTCGGCCATGGAGACCACCGACGTGGACGAGAGCGGCGGCAGCTCGGGGCGCATGACGTCGGCGAAGAGCTCGAAGTTGCGGTGTGTGGGTGACCGTGATCGTGAGCGCAGCTCAAAGAGCTCAATGATGCAAGTTGGATTCGGCTGCTGCTGACTTTGGAGATGGGGAACGTGGCGCAAAACCAGATGGTGTGAAACCAGCATCGCAACCGTGAAGGCTCGGATGTATGATTCTCTAAATACGCCCACTGAATTCATGGGTTTACCTTGTGCTTTGCTTGCAGATGTAAGAAGGCATGCGGCTTTTACTCGATGCTGACTCTTTGAGCAGAAGCCTATTCTGATATAAATCTGTATGGCGAGAAGCGAATACCAGTGTATGATCGTGATATTGAGCGACACTAAATCAATGTGGGTTTTAAATACGCACGTCAACGCCTGGCTTTCTCGACTGAACGGCAAAGGCGGATGTGTGATTCGTCTGGTGTTGCAGCGCAGGCACCTCCCATGTGCTCACTGTTAACGTGATGCAACAGGAAGCCGCCCACTTCTTCACGCGAGCGCTGAGACTGGACGGATCCACTTTTGCGGTGTGTGTCGATCTCGTTCGCGCCTGGCAGTCCGAGGCAGTTTTAGTTTTCATCTTCCTGCCAGCGAGATACAATATGAGCAGCCCTGGACTGGCTGGCTGGCCTCATCCAACCAGCGATATTAACGACGGGCGGCTGGGACCGATTGGTGGGTCTTAGGGTGGGGGATAAATACGGCGGACTGGTACTCTGTAAGTGAGAGGCTAGAGCCCGAACTTCAGGCACCCGCTCTCCTTGTGCTGGTCGCCGCACTTGACGCGACAGTAGCGCGAGCCGCAGCGCGTGCATGCGTACACTGCGAAGAAGCCGCAGACGCAGCAGAAGCGTCTCGGAGGACGCGTCGACGCCCCCGCCACCACGGAAAGGTACGTCGGCCGTGCGTCAGCGGATCGTCTCGCGCTGTTGTCGTCGTCGTCGCCGGCACCGTGCTCTTCGAACACGAGCTGCGCCAGGCTCTTGACTTTCCACTTCTTCGCTTTGCTATGGAAAATAACAACAGCAACCCCACCGCAGGACGTTAACATCAGCCCATAAGGATGAAGTGCATATGCATACTGCCACTTACGCCTTTCCTGCTGGCTTGCGGTTCTTGCGCGCCTTCTTGTCCTTGGCTGCTGTTGCTCCACCGCCACCACCGGTCGTGTCGTCCTCGTCGACGTACATGTCGTCACTCGCGTCGTCCGCGCCGTCGCCGTTCTCCGGCGCGTCGACACCAAAGTTGTCGGCCTCAAGTGCATCGAGACGCGCGTTGCGCACGATCGCGCGCGTCTCCTCGTCCACGTGCTGCATCGCCTTGCTCAGCTTCATCGTGCGGCCTGCACACACAGACACAGAGATGTGCAGTCATTCGCGTCAGGCTTCTCTCGTACAACAGATACAAGCGCAAGAGCGGCATGAAGGGGACTGCACCTGAGAAGCGCTTGGTCTTCTTGGCGCGCTGCGCCGTGGCGGCGGCGGCCGCGTTCGTGCGCAGCACCGTCTCGTTCCATCGCTTCTTGCCATCGTATGCACGCCCCATCGGTATCGCGTTGCTCTCTCGTTTCAAAAAGTGAGCCACAGCCAAAAGTGCCATCAATATATACATGGAGCCTGACCTTTGTATTGAGATATCCACACCTTGCTCCAGCAGTACTTTTGGAAATCTAGACCTGCTTTAAACAGGTCAACCCTTCTTAAAGTAGGCAAAGATGTTGAAGACCGTCTGACTCCAAAGTGCAAGCGACAATTGGACACCAGTGTCCTTCTCCGGTGGACAGTCAGACAGACTCGCAACACAAAAACACGCAAAGCTAGGTAATGCACTATGCACACACCGCACCACTTCTCGTCCTCTTACACTGCTGCTTGCTACCTTATCTCACTCTAGAACATCGAGACGGACTTGCAGCGCGCGACGTCCTCGGGCACGGGCTTGAGCAGGTGGAACCGGTTGAAGTTGATGTGCACGCCGTCGGGGGTCTTCGTGACGCAGTTCTCGAACGTCGCGTCCCACGCGATGTCCTCGTCCGTGTACGAATGGCGCGCCTGCATCGTGTTGGACGTCGAGCCATCGATGCCCTCGAGGATCACGATCACTTCAAGCTCGGACCTGCGCAAGTGGTTCATGATCTGCACACGCGTGGGCTGCTTGTACGGCATGGGAGCATTACCCGCCAGGCCGTCGCGGTTACCGTTCTCCATGTCGATCGTGCGTTGCGACGGGTCTGGAAATCCCGGGCACACGTTCGGGTAGTGGTTCTTGGTGGGTAGACACTCGGGCGGGAACAGTGGGCTCCACGGGTCGATGCGATGCACGATCACCTGCGGAAGCACCATCAGCAGCATCGCGCCCGTGTCGTCGTCCGGCTGCTGCACGCGCATCTGGTGGCTCTGGTACAGGCTCTCGACGCTCTCGTCGTCCTCGTCAAAGTCGTGGCGCACAGCGTACAGACGCACGTGCGCCTCGACGAGCTGGTGCTTGCGGCGCTCGCACACTTGGAACATCAGGTAGAAGCTCCCGCGGATCTTGCGGATCACCGCATACTTGGTGAACATGATCGTGTTGGCGCGTTTCTATAGGGTAACAGGCAACAGTATCATGAGACTTAAGCTAATGCAGACAGTGCGTGGCAATCATCATAGCAATGCGTACATTGGCGCGAGAGAAGCGGGCGTAGAACATGCCGATGCAGATCGAGTCCAGGAAGATGCCAGCGAACGACTCGAGCGTCAACAGCAAGGCCATCGACGAGCACCCGCCGTAGAAAATGTCGTTCGTCGGAGCGCCATAGCCAATCGTCATCTAATAAAACAACACCCATAACAAAAGTCTGTCAGTACCGAACGCGAGCCAACCGAGCAAGACTACAGACTGGCTCACTTACAATGGTCTCGAGCGAGAAGATGTACGCCTCCATGATCGACGTGAGGCCCACGTGGCACTCCTCGCGCCGCTCCGAGATGTTCAGGTACATGATTGCGAACAGGAGGATGATGAAGAAGTACTGCACATTCATACAGTTGGGTTGGTGAGGCCATATTCTTCACACTGCTTTATGAGAAAGAGGATGGTGCGTACCAGAATGAAGATGCCCGTGACGATGCGCGACGTCTTGGTGTGGATCACCGTGTTGAACACGTCCTGGTAGTAGATCTGGCGCCAGTCGCCGCCCGACCGCTTTACACTGGTTTTCACACACACACACACACACACACACACAAAGAGCAACATTAGACAGCGTCCTCCCATACACGCATGCAGCATACAAACAACGCAACGCACTTGTACGAGCCGTGCGACTGCTGGAAGCGTCCGTTGCGATCCACGAAGCGCTTCCGCCGCGACGCGCCGTCGCCACCCGAAATCCCCGCGTAGTCGGGCACTGCGGTCGTCGGCAGAAACGGTTGCTCCACGCCCGCCGCCATCGCTGCAAGTCTGTTGGCTGCTGCTTCTGCGAGTGCGGTCGGCCTTCTCTTGTGTTGTGCGCGCAGCCAGGGAGCGAGAATGGTGAGGAGGGCGGCGGCGGCGCTCACCAAGGGCAGCTGCAACAGGAGCTCTTCATATGGCTTCGTCCCACTCCGCTCGTCCTCTCCGCGAGACCATCCACCACCTCATTAGAAGCCTTGTCAGCCTTTTCAGCCAATTCAATCGCATGATACGCTTTATTATTTCAGCCAATCGTCGATGTGTATGATGGAGAGCGGGATCATCTGCGGGAAGAATCAGAGTGTCCATTTTCGAATTCCGTCAAACAAAATACCTACATGCTCCACATAGCTCTTATCGCAGGACAAGATCGCCTTACTTGCTGACCACATCTCTCATCCTACCGCTACAGTGTACAAGTACTCACTGCCCTTCTTATTGCGAGTATGTGAGCACTTGAGTGGGAAGGTCGACCTGTCGTGCGAGCAACCTGAACAAACAGCGCGGGCAACATGACAAGCAGCGAAGTGAGCGTCTCGCGGTTGTCCCTGCTCCCGCGTGGCTGGTGTTCCGCCCGCATGTGTGCCTCCGGTGTCGCCGTCCAGCAGCAGCAGCAGCAGCACGCCAAGCAGCAGCACGAAGACGACCCTATGGCCGCGTACACGCACACGGGGCTCACGGACCGCCTCTCCGAGTACGTGTGCTCGTCCTCATGTCGCCTTCAAGGGACGAAGCCGCTTGGAACCGTAATGAATGCTGATCAGCCGACTGATTGCCTGAACGTCTCTCTGCATGCAAATGTGAACGCGGCTTTGCCTTGTCTAACGTCGTTTACATTAGCTTGAGCACGCCGAGCGATGGGTCGCAGTTCATCGTGATGGAGAGCGAGCTCGACGGCACGGAGCAGCAGGGCGAGGAGCGCACCGGCGCCGCTGACGCCAAGAACGGCCGCACGCGCGTGCTCACGACGATCTCGCTGCTCGCGTTCTCGTTCTTCGCGATCTGCGGCGGGCCCATGGGCTCACAGGACGTCATCACAGGTGCGTGTTGTGCCATAGACACTATGAGCTGCTGTATTCGTCATGCAACTCACTGCATGCTGTTCGATGGCGTTGCTATTGATTAGCCGGCGGTCCTGCAGTCGGCATCGCCGCGCTCATCATCGTCCCGATCGTGTTCTACCTCCCGATGTGCTTTGTGATCACGGAGCTCGTCTCGGCTATCCCAGAAGCAGGTACAGAAGCCCATAATCATTCACACAACGGGGTCATCGACGTGGTTCTCACACCATTGAATTTGTGTATTTAGGCGGCCACGCGTACTGGATCGCGCTCGCGTTCGGGCCGCAGTGCGGCTTCCAGGCCGGCTACTGGTCCTGGGTCGCCAACTGCATCAACTGCGCGATCATCTCGTCCATGGCCGTGGCGCTCTTCGCGGGCAACGCGAACGGTGCGGACCGGTCCACGGGCGAGGAGATCTTTCGCCAGGGGCTGCCTATCATACTCGCGCTCCCCGGTTTCTTGTCCCTGCGGCGCGTGGGGCAGATCCTGTCGATACTCTTCTTCGGCGTCATCCTCATGTACATGGTGCGTGATGAGGCTCCAAGGCACTGTGTGTGTGTGTGAATACCTTGCCCTAACAAGTGCCTGTGTGCATTGATCTAGGCGCTGGCTGTCAGTGGAGCGGCGGTTGCGAAGGACTGGAGCGCGCTCACCGAGCTCCGCTACTGCAACACGCCCATATCCAGTGGACTCTTTGGTGCACCTACGAAAGAGATGGACACGCACCTCAACAGCAGCATCGACGGCGGGAGTGTCTACGTGGACATCGCGACGCTGCTCAACAACGTCATCTGGAGCTTCCACGGCTTCCACAACATCTCGGTGTTTGCGACCGTCGTGCAGGACCCGGCAAAGACGTACCGGCGCGTCATGTTCCTCGCACTGGCGGTCGTGCCGCTCACGTACCTGCTCACGATGGTCGTGTCCGTGGCCAACAACGACCCCAAGTGGACCGACTGGGACGACAGCTCCGTAAGCGACATCGTCATGACCTTTGGCGGCACGGCCATGTACGTGCTCGTGGTGTTCCTCGTGGTCATCAGCGTCGTGGGGTTGTATCTCACGAGCCTCATCACGAGCGCGTTCCTGGCCACGGGCATGGTCACCAAGCGCTTCGGACCTGCTGGTCTCGGCATGTGAGTTATTTCAAGTGAGCTCATTGTGAGAGACGATGAGCTCTTCATGGACTGACTTGTATGTCTGTGTTTTCGCTTTCTATTGTCCTTCAGCAACTCGAACCAGAGCACGCCCTACGGCGCGATCTTCTGCAGCCTGCCGGTGATGCTCATCATGGTGAACCTCGAGAGCGCCGACATGATCCGCATCGCGAACGCGCTCGGCGGGCTCGGCAGCATCATGCTCGTACTCGCGGCGATCCGCCTACGCTTCACAATGCGCGACCTCCCACGCCCCACGAAGCTCTGCGGCAACACGCACCCGGTCTTCATGATGCTGGTGCTACTGATTCCGCTCCTGTGCCTGGGCTTCGCGACCGTGAGCGCCTTCCGGACGATGGTCAGCGCCGTGCTCATCTCGGTCTTCATCCTCATCGGGCTCATCTACGGCCAGCAGGGCAACTTTAGTCACTTCGAGAGAGAACCATCGCTGTGAGTATGGTGAGTCAGTGAGTCAACAGTGTTATTTAAACAGTCAGCGTGTCCATAAAGACCCCAAGTTTTGATGAAGACGTCCCCCCCCACTCTACGCCGTCTTCCGTTTCTTGCGCGTCGACGCCCTCGTCGATCTCATTTCGACCTTGTCTTCTACAGATGGGGCTTCTTTATCGGCGTCCTTCACGGCCGTCTTGGTCTTCTTAGCCTGCTGCTGCTGTCCCTCCTTGGTCAGCTTGGCCTTGGCCTGGATCTCCTTGAGCACCTCCTTCTGCTTGGCCGCCGTCCTGTTGAACACGAACGTCGTCTCACTGGACGCCTTCGCCGCGAAGGCGTAGCCCTCGAGATCGAACTTCTTGATCCCGTCGACCGAATCGACGCGGTTCTCGATCAGGAACCTGCACATGAGCCCTCGCGCGCGCTTGGCGTACACAGACTTGATCTTCCCATCGTCGTGGAAGATGCAGTCGATCACGAGGACGTCCTCATCGAGAGCGTCCACCTGAACACTCTTGAAATACTCCTGTGACGCGACATTGACCAGCACTCTCTGTTTGCCTATTGAGTCGGCAAAGCTCCGGTTGATCTCTTCAGCGAGCGTTGTGCCCCAGAACGCGTACAGATCCTTGCCGCGCGAGTTGGCGAACTTCTGTCCCATCTCCAGGCGATACGCGTGGATCAGGTCCAGTGGACGCAGGATGCCTGCGAATAAGCACAGTATGATGAGCATGACTGGTAGATACGCCGTTCATGTATAGCGCATACAATCGTACCATAGAGACCGCAGAGGATGCGGAGGTGGTCTTGAGCGTACTCAAGGTCGCTCTCTGAGAGCTCGTGTGCGGCCAGACCTACAACACAGCAGTGTTAATGGCACAAAGCAAGTCAGAGGCATTCTTTGATGGCTCGTTCAATCCGCGACTGACAGGTTGCTCACCTTGATACGCAGGTCCGTTGAACGTTAGCGCTGCTTGCTTCTTGAGCTCACTTGGCATGATCTTTTCGAGTTGCGTTCCGTCGCTCGTGACCTCAAAGTCCTGAAACCTAAGGGAGTGCGTTGTGTAGTGTTAGAACTGATCTGCACGTGCGATTGTACGGATGTATTTCATTAGCAGGTCAGTAGCCAAGACGCACCGCTGGTAGTTGAGCTTTGTGAGCACGTCGCTCACGCCCAGCAGCGCCTTGACTTTCGCCTGCGAGAGCTCCTGGAGTTGCTTCACCTGGCAGTTTGCAAGGGCAGCGATAGCAACAGAGAGTGTGGATGAGGCTCACACGACCAGCTACTGACGAGCATAACAGCGGATAGAGACGGACGCACCAGCACGTGCGCATCGGCGAGAAGCGCCGGCTCGCTGCACTTACTCACGGCGGAGCGCGCCATATCGAGCGTCTTCGCCGGCGACAGCACGTAGAGCAGGCGTGCTGCCGTCATCGTTCAGTCGAACTCAATTGAGTTTTGGTGCTCAAGTTTTCGTTTGTTCGAGGACGTCATTTCCAGTTGTGGACAATATTATTTTAGGACATGCGACTCTTTCACCTTGTATAATGCATTGCGTGGCTGTGACGCGAAGCAATACCTCCCCAGTAAGCATAGATTTTGACTTGGCCGCACAATTGAAAGTTACGGACTGCCACCAGCGGCTAATATAACGGCTCGGCTGATTGGAAACGCCCAGCGTTGCATAGTAGGTATAGAGGGTTCGCTCGCTGGCTTCGTTTCAAGCGGAAACCAACAAACGTTCGACGGATAGAGGGATTCAAAGCAACCGACGCGTGTGGACCACTTGGAAAAAGGAGTGGCGGCAAAGCCACTGTATTAGAAGACGGCCCAGAAAAACAAACGAGCTCTATTGAGGGGGAACGAAGAAGAAGCCAAGCAAGGCGCAGCGGCAGAATGGCAGCGACAAACCCGACGGCAGACGAAGACGTGATCGCGCTCGTGGGCGATGGCGGCATGCAGCAGCTGATCGCGCACGCGCAGGCCCAGGAAGCGCAGGCCCAGGCACTCGCGCACGCCCAGGCGCAGCAGCACCACGCGCTCACTCAGCAAGCGGTGGAGGCAGCAGCAGCAGCGGTGGCGGACGATGTTGCAGCGATGGCTGCTACCGCCGATGCGCACATGGCGTCGGCGGGGCTCTCCAAGGTCGACTCTGGCGCAATGGACTTCATGCCGCTCTCTGCTGCTGGGGTCGTGCTCGGATCGCCGTCCGCGGGTGCTGGAGCTCCTGGTCTCGCGGGAGATGGTGGTGTCGCGGGCGTGGACAGCTCCACTAGCGTTGGCACAAACGCCAACCTCGCGATTAAGCGCAAGAGCATCCCGCTGAGCATGAAGAAGGAGGCGATCGAGTGGATCATGGGTCCTGGAAAGGGCATTCCATCTCGCGCAGAGAAGCACTTTAGCGCGCTGAACTGGGACGTGAGCGCGTCGTCGTTCCGCAAGTGGTGGAAGAACCGCGAGAAGATCCTGGGCGACTCGTCGCACAAGAAGCGCATCACGGGCGGCGGCCGTAAACCGTACCTGGAGAACTCGGAGGAGAAGCTGCTGGTGATCGTGATCCAGGAGCGCGCGAAGAAGGACCGCGTGACGCGCAAGTGGATCGCCAAGACGGCGCAGCACATGTTCCAGCGCACGAACGCGAACTTCAAGGCGTCGGAGAACTGGGTGACCAAGTTTATTAGGCGCAACGGCCTCACGCTCAAGCGCAGCTACGTCACGTACGAGCAGCAGCAGCAGCAGCAGCATCCGGCGTCCGCGGCGGCATCGGGGCTTGAACATGTGGGTGATGACGGAGAGCCACAGCCCGAGGGACACATAGAGATCGACGACGATGAGGACGTCGATGGCGGGCTGGGCGCCGACGAGCAGGACCTGGACCGTCAGGAACACCAGGACACCGATGTGGTCATGGAAGCAAGTCATGAAGAGCGCAAAGCGTAAGTGGGATGCCCATGGATTCTTTTCATTGCGAGAGGACGGCTTCTAACTCTTTCCCCCCTCTGTTTCTTGCTTTCTCAGTGTGTTGGTGTAGAGCTCAAGCCCAAGGTGCGCGTGAAGGGACAACTAGCGCCAACGCTTGCTCCACTACTACTGTACATCGCCCACGCGCCACACTGTTTGCTGTATTTTTGCCTAGGCCGCAAGCGGTCTTCACGTGAGAACACTCCTCCTCCTACTTATTTCATTCAACTTGCCTTAATTAACCATTGCCTCATATAACTTTTGCATTATACCTGCTCAGCCCTGGTTGAGGATCGAGATGCCCCGGAAGGTGTTGTAGCCCGAGTGTGCACACATGCTCTCCTTGAGCGCCACGAGCGCCTGGTTGATCGCCTTCACGACGGTGCACTCGGCCCAGACCTCGTGACGCTTGCCGACCCGCGTGGCGGCGTTCTCGTGGTACAGCAGGTCCACGAGGAGGTACTCGAAGGCCTGCGGGACCTTAAGCAGCATCTGGTCGCACTTTATAATGTCCTTGGGCACCTTGCGCTTGTAAAACAGCTTCCCTGTGTCTCGGAGCATGTACAGTTGGAAGAAGTGAATGCTCACGGGTGGGTTTGCAGGCACGACGAGCTCGAACGGGTCGGCGCACGGGTTCACGGCCGCCTTGCTCTGGGCGTCGTCGCCAAGGAAGGACCAGTACTCGGAGTGCGCCAAGTACGGGTGTGTTATCCCAAGGTTGGTCAGGATCGTGTGCTTGACACCGTGGTTGGCCGCTCCCATGGAGTACGCGTACATCTCGGTCATCCAGTCCTGCGAGAGCTTGCGGGCGTCCACGACGAACGCGCAGTAGTCGTCAATGAGCGCGAGCATGTCGTGTCGCGTGAGGATGTACGGCGGCCCCACGCCCCAGTAGTGCTCCCAGCCGTCCTCCTGCGAGACGTTTGCGCAGGGCTTGCCAGCGCAGAGCGTCGCGCGGTGGCTCGTGTCGAAGAAGCCGTCGCGGCGGATCACGTGGCGCCAGTCGTGCGCGATCGCGACGCCGTCTTTTACCGTGTCGGTCACGGTCTTTGGCTCGCGCGAGCCCTTATAGTACTGCGTGACGTTGTGGCCCGTATTCACCTCCAGCGGCTTGAAGAACAAGAAGTCGCCGTCGATGAGCGCCATGATCTCATGCTGCACCGGCGGCTGGGCGTTCTGCAGAAAGTGGCGCAGCGAGAACGGTTTGTTGTACGGATGGTACCAGTCGTCGATCTCTGGCAGCGGGTGCGGGTAGTAGCTGGGCGTGAAGTGCACGCGGTAGTCGTAATAGAAGCGCGGCTCTTTGAGCACGGCAACCTGCTGCTCCTCCGTGCACCCGGCGATGATCTGCGTGATCGGCCCCTTCTGCCCCACCCGCGTGGCGGACTGCAGGAGCACGGTCGCGAACACGAGGCGGTTGTCCTGCTCGCAGCTCGTGCTGAACACGATGTGCATGGTGCTGCCGTCGTAGTTGGCCGGGTACTTATCACGGCGCAGCTGCTGGTCCGTGAGAGCGCTCGTGTTCGCAACGGATGCTGCGAGCGGCTCCGCTGCCGAGAGCGTCGTCATGGTCGCCGCGACGAGCGCCAGGAGAAGACGGCGCATAGGCGCCATCAGCTGCTGTGTTAATTGGCGACGAACTGTTCGGGTATTGTGGGTGCTGCCGTGGCGGCAACACCAGCAGCAAGGACAGGTGAGTCATAACGCCGCCCGCGTGCATCAAACCCGAGCACGAGACCAGCAGCTCCCACTCCAGAAAAATTCCCGCTCGCTGCGTGTGTTGATGAGGTGACTCGTCAACACCCCAAACGAAGTGAGCCATAGGTAGGGATTCCTGGCAAGAATATAGGGCTAGTTGTCATCTAGCCGAGCATGCATTGGAAAGCATAAGAAAGCAGCAGGACAGTTGATGGTAAAATCTCTCTCAAATGAATACTATGCAGTAGCATACCTCTAAAGGCGCATGCTGCCTTTCTGGCGCGTGGCAGCGCAGTGCACACGTGTTCCCCTCAAAACCCAAGAAGCTCGCGAGCAAAGCAAGATGGCGAAGAAGAACATGTGGATGGCGCTCTTTGCGCTCGTGGCGGTGCTCATGGCCGTCATGACGACCATCGCGTCTGCCGACGCGCCGTCGGCCAGCGCGAGCCACATCCTCGTGCCTACGGAGGCGGAGGTGGACCAGCTGCTCGCCGAAATCGAGGCCGCCGACGACCTTCCGGCCAAGTTCGCGGAGCTCGCCAAGAGCAAGAGCAAGTGCCCGTCGAGCCGCAGCGGGGGCGCGCTCGGCACGTTCGGCCGCGGCCAGATGGTGCAGGAGTTTGACCAGGTCGTGTTCGAGAAGCCAGTGGGCGTCGTGCACAAAGTGCGCACGCAGGTGAGTGCAAAGATACCATTTTGGATTGTGTGTTGGAGCTGTTGTATGGCTGCTGACTCGTGTTGTTGCTATTATGACTGTGTGCTCTGGCTGAAATGCTCTTAGTTCGGATGGCACTTGGTGCTCACCACGTCGCGCACGGGCATGGACGACCTCGACGCCGAGGACGCCGAAGACAGCAAGACCGACCTCTGAGATGGCGTGCCGTCTCTTTGTTAGCTTGGTCACCCAAACCAAGCCTGCACATGCCGAGAGCGAGAGAGAGAGAGAGAGAGACTGGGTGATCAACGAACGCATTTTGGTGCGCTCTCGATAGGAATCGTTTTGTATTGTTTCTTTGACACGCCACGAGGTTTTTCATGTATGGTAGCAAGAAGCAAATCGCAACGATAAGGTTTCCTTGCACTCGTGCGTATCAATGCGTGCATTCGCACACTCGACAAGAAACAGCAGACGAGCAAAGCTACTGACGAATCTGTTCGCACTGCTTCTGCGAGGCTGCACTGGCTGCTTACTTGGTCTTCTTCTCGTCGGTCTTCTTAGGCTCGACGCCGCCAATGCGCTCAGAGCAGATCAGCACGTGCCAGCCAAACTGTTCACACACAGATACAAAGAAACAACACGCGTGAGTCTAAATACACAAGCGAGGTACCACAAATGGCCACATACGCAAACATACCTGGGTCTGGATCTTGTGCACCTTGCCGACTTCCTCCTCGAACACGACCTTGTCGAACGCAGGCACCATCTGGCCGCGACCGAAGAGACCGAGGTCGCCGCCCTTGCGGCCCGACGGGCACTGACTCTTCTTCGCAGCGAGCTCGGCGAGCTTCTTCAGCGGGTCGGCAGCAGCCAAGATCTCCTTGTACAGCGCATCAGCTTCCGCTTCAGTCTTGACCAGGATGTGGCTCGAACGCGCCTTTGGGCCAGCAGTCTTGGCGCTCGAGCGGCTGCCAAAGTACATGATGACCACGAGCAGGATCGGACCCAAGAACGGCGAGGCCTTGAGCAAAAAGTCGCGGAACATCTTGTACGTCTCCGACTCTGGAACTTCCGAGCCGTCCGAGCGGGTCGAGATGAGAACGAGGTGCCAGCCGAACTGGGTCTTCACCTTGTGCACGACGCCGATCTCCTCGGTGAACACGACGCGGTCGAACTCGGGCACCATCTGGCCCTGGCCGAACGTGCCGAGGTCGCCGCCCTTCTTGGACGACGGGCACTTGGAGTGCGCCATGGCGAGCTTGGCAAACGGCACGAAGATGTTCTTGGACTGGTTGATCTCGGCGAGGAGCTCGTCGGCCTGCGCCTCCGAGTCCACGAGGATGTGGCTCGCGTGCACCTTGGGCGAGCCCGCCGACGCCGTGTAGCTGCCGCAGAGCGCGGCCACGAGCAGCAGCAGCGTCGTGAAGACCGTGAAACTCTTGCGACTCACAGCCATCTCTTGTTGTTGATATTCTTCTCCCGGTTGCTGCTTCGGCTTGGCTCTCTCTGTCGTCGTCGAAAGCGGGAATGCCACTTGATTGATTGTTGTTTTTGAGGGGATCTCTTCTTCAAATGGCGCGTGGCGCCAGAAGTCGGAAAAACGGGCAAACAGTCCCTCGCCCGCTCTGATTGGACACGTACTTGACATGAATGTCCTATTTAGACCAATAATAAGACTCTCTAAGAGTGATTGTCCCGCCGGAAAGTGCGGAAGCCAAAAGAGCGGGCGGGTGGGAGGGGCAAAGCGCAATTGCCGTTTCAGTTCAACTGCGACAACAGCCACGGAAAGGAACGCAGCCAACGACCGCGCGCGTGTGTGGTCTCTCTCTCTCTCTCTCTCTCTACGAGCGCAGCCGTCGAACCCACGCACGCTGCGCAGCAGAGGCGCTCCATTCAAGTAGACGTTGCCAGTCAAAGAAGGTGCCACCACGAGCGTGAATGAAGAAGCCAGCGTCGTACTCGTCGCTGCTGGCGCCGCCCACGCAGCATCTCCGGACGACCGCGACAGCGACCCTACCACCGCCACCCGCTCCTCCGCATCGTTCTCTGTCCGAGCCAGCGCCAGTCGCAAGTGCTGTGACGCTGAATGGAGGCGTTGAGGAGGAGGTGGTGGCCACGACGGCAGATGCTACGGTTTCGCCTCAGACGAAACCAGTCGAGCGTGACGGTGAGAGCAGTGGCGAGTTGCACAGAGTCATGTCGCGCGGTGAGATGTCGTCGTCATCACCGGACAATAACAGAACGAGCAGAGCTAGCAGTGCGCCGAGTCGAGCGAATGCACGGAGTAGTGTGCCCACGCAGCCCCAAAGTGATTCAAGGAAAGACAGCAGCGTTCGAGTCGCAGTGCGCATTCGCCCGCTGCTCCCAAAGGAGATCGCGACGAACGAGCATGTGTGCGTTGAGCGCGAAGACAACACGATCACGGTCTCCTCGACAGAGAAGCGATTCACGTATGATACGCTTCTTCGATGTGCTGCAGTGCATCCATGTTTTGCAGAACTGCTTGCTGACAGTACTTTGCTGACACAGGTTCGACCATGTCTTCCCGACCGCAGCTTCGCAGCATGGTATGACTAGTTTACAAACACAGCGCGCGGTGGTAGAAATGACCTTCAGCTGTCTGACTTGGCATGTCTGACGTCGTAGATATGTACGAAGAAGCGCTGCAGCCGCTGATGGAGTCATTCTTGCAAGGGTTCAACGTCACGGTGATCGCCTACGGCCAGACCGGATCCGGAAAGACGTTCACGATGGGAAACAACATTGCTGCCTCGTCAGTGATTTCGTCACGTCTCTTCCTGCAACCCAAGCTGGCGGTGACGAGCACAAACGACGACGAATCTGTGCGAATGGGAGCGGTGGACAGCATCCAAGACGGCGAAGGATTGATTCCTCGATTTCTTCACCAACTGTTCACTCGGTTGAAGGAGACAGAATCGGTTGGAGGCGATCAGGTGTCGGTGTCGTTTCTTGAGATCTATGGCGAAGAGATTCACGACCTGCTGCAAGAGAGTGGGCGACCAAATCAGGACGAAAGCTCACAGAACTTGCAGCTGCGAGAAAGCGAAAAGGGAGTTTGGGTGCAAGGACTGACTGAGGTGAGCTGCTTTTTTTGCGACTGTACTGAATATCTAGATCTACAATTGACACGATGGTCTGCGTGTGCAACTAGGTGAAGATTGGAAGTCGAAAAGAAGCATTGGAGCAGATGCGAATCGGTTCTCTTCGACGAGCTACTGGAAGCACTGAAATGAACGAACACTCCAGTCGTTCTCACGCGGTTTACACTGTCAAGATTGTCCGGCGAGTAAATCGCCGTGAATCACTCGGCGGGAATTCTGCGTCTTCGCTGAAAGTGGCCAGTGGCTCCTCAATGCTGAATGGCAAGCGCGGTGTGAATGGGCGTCGGCTTTCGTTCGATGCAAACAACAACGTGGATGGAAATGAAACTTCCGACGGCGGAACTGCTGATGCTACCATTGTCTCCAAGCTGACGTTCGTTGATCTCGCTGGAAGTGAGAGGCTCAAACGAACCCAAGCTGAAGGGAGCCGAATGAAAGAGGGCATTCAGATCAACGTGGGTCTCCTCGCCCTCGGTAACGTGATCAACGCACTGGGTGACAAGAAGATTCGAGGCAGCGCCAGCGTCCAAGTCCACGTTCCGTACCGATCGTCAAAGCTAACGAGGCTTCTACAAGACGCACTTGGAGGCAACAGCCGGACTCTGTTCATGTAGGTCAAATTGCTTGGAACTGTATGTTTTTATAGTATGCACAGCAGTGATCTAACCATCTGTGTTGTTGTGTGAAGTGCTTGTGTCTCTCCAGCAGAAGCAAACTCGAACGAAACGCTGAACACACTGCAGTATGCCAATCGAGCGAAGAACATCCAGAACAAAGCTGTGAAGAACATCGACAGTCAGTCGGCTGAACTCCTGGGGTTGAAGGCGTTTAACAAGCTGCTGCGACGAGAGCTGCTTAAAGCGCGCTTCATTCAAGCTGATGGCATCGATCCATCCCAAATTGAAGCGATCGTCGACTCGTTGCTGAAAGATCCTGCTGTGCAGGCTTACCTGAAGAAGCTCGAGCAAATTGCGATGTCTTCTGGGATCGAAGGTTTCGGGAGCGGTGGTGACGAGAAGAATCAAACAGAGTGGAGTCGCTTATCTGCTCAGCTGTCGAAGTTGCTATCCGACCGGGAGGGTGACAGCGCAATCCTTGCACCATCACAAAGATGCACTTGTGCGAAAGCGAGTGCAGAATCATCTGAAGTGAAGAAGACTGTGGAAAGCAACACCGAAGGACTTGAACAAGAGCCCGAGAAAGTTGCACGTGCGATTTCAGAGTTGGTGGATCTTTTGCCGAGCCCCACGGACGATTGCAGATCGACGAAGTGTGAAGCGCAGCTCGCAGCATTGACTCAACAGTGCGCGGCAGCAGATCTCCAGGTATCTCAGCTGCAAGCGATGCAAAAAGATCTCGAGGCTCAGTTGGCAGTAAGAGACAGACTAGCAGAGAACCTCCGCGTGAGGGTCATGGAGTTGGAGGCGGATGTGAAGACTTCAAAAGTCAAAGAAGAAGCCTTCCTGCTACTCGATGTAAGTAGTAGCTCCTTTGTCAACGTGAGCGGTGATCAAGCTCGCTATGTACTGACAGGTTGTTGCTTCGTTGTTCAGCGGTGCCAAGAAATTTGGAGAGAGCTCGGGCTGGATGCAGAAGACCAAGCCAGTAAAATCAAGGACATCAACGCGCTGCTGCTGAAGAAATGCTCTGAAGAGCTCGAGGGGCTTCAAGCTGCGCGTGAAAAGTTGCAAGCTCGTGTCGATGCAGCCTATGAAAAAGTCAGAAAGCTGGAAGAAATGTTATCAGTCGAGGAGCCGATCGATCTGAAGCAACTGCACTCGGTTGCAGGGAAAACACTCTTAGCTCAAGAGAAACATCTCCTCGCAGCGCAGAACGATCTCGAAGCTGAGCTGTGCCGACGATTCCAAGATCGAGTCCGCGGATTGCTGAAAATACGGGATCTCTTGGAGAGCATTGGAGTAACGAGCCTGCAAGAATTACGGCATGTATCCATCGAAGAATGCAAGCCAGATTTTTCGCAGCTGCTGCAGACGATCAAACAACTCGACGCCTGGAAGGACTTCGAAGACGTCACTGGCTCTTCGCTATTAAGCCGCCTGACAGCTTTACCAGAACTCGACCTGTCGACCGCTTCGCTGGACTGCGACGGTCACTTTTTGAGTCTACTGCTGAAAGAAAATGCGAAGCGAGCTGCTGAGGTTGAAGATCAGCTCCAGGGAATTCGCTCGTTGCTCAATCAGTTGAAGTTCACGCCAGACGAGATTCTCGGTGTGCTTCGCAGATCAGTGTCAACTGACAGCGCGTATGGGCAGCTTGAAGACGACAGGATGAATGAAGCCATGGAGGCGATATTCCAGAGCGGCGAGCACTGCGACGTGAGCAACAAGGGCTTGTCTTTTCTGTCCGCAATTTGCCGCAGCCTGGTCGAAATATACGACGGACGTTCCAACGCAATCTCATACCTGAACTCGACAGTGGACGAAGCTATGGTGGTGGTAAAAGAAATCCTGGGTGACGCAAGCACGGAAGACACACAGCTGCTCATCGGTGGGCAAAAGCAGACTCCAGATGATAGAAGCGCCTTCGGATGTGATCGCCACGAGCTCGTCATGGGCAAGCAGCGGCTGGAAGAACTTGGTGGCCCAGTTGAGTCTTCCCTGCGCGCACTGTTGCTGTCGATGGACGATGAGTTTATGGCGTTTGGCATCGAAACAGACGTTCAACGGATCAGCTTCTTCCTAGGAAGTGATGACGACGAGAACAACGCCACGCGGAAGATTCTGGAGCGATACGTCTTAGGCTCAAGCGGGGGCGAAAGCTCGTCAAGCGAAGAATGCCGTCGAAATTCGTTTCTCTCCGACATGGATCCAGCCTATGACGAGTTTGGTGCGATCTACTCGGCGGAGTTCGGCAAACGTAAGCTGCAGAGGATGAAGGATTCGATTCACGACGTGAACGTTGTCCAAAGTACTGTTCAGAGTGCCCAGAAGCGACTGAACTCGCTGAAAAAGATCATGAAGCTGTTCAACGAGATTAGCGAGTTCAGGAAGAAAATCGGGCAGTTTGAAGCCAACGCCAGCCAAAAAGATAGACTCTTTGGGAGCTCTTTGCGTTTGCTCGAAGAAGAGAAATTCCGGAAAATGGCAGCGAAGCGGTACCCAAGTCTGCTGGCTGCGCTGCGAAAAGAGGTGGAGAAGTGGATGCAGAATGAAGAGGGCGAGTTCGATTTGAGTATCCTTGGGAAGGACTTGAAGAACCTGCTCCTGGATATGATGAACACAGACACCGGTCTGATGCATCTGGATCTCGGTGTCGTCGATTCATTCCGGTCATCTACGCGTCGGCAGTCGAAAACAGCGCTCACTCCAACACCACCGAACACGCAGCCGGCACCTTCAGCGAACAGCAACCTGAATGCAAGTGCTCCAGCCCGAAGCCGTTCAATGACGGTAATGACAAGCGATCCAAGTGCCAAGAAGCGACTTGCCTTCGAGCACTAGCTCATGGCAAATTTGTTGTAGACGATAAGCAAGAGCACGCTGTAAGGTAGTGAAAAACACACGCAAATATTACCATTGGCTCGACGAAGAAGTAAACATGAAGTGAAACTGGTTCAGCGGATCTGTTCCGCCGATCTCTCGACCCCAAAAGCCTGACAGATCATCTCGACACTCAAGCGCTCATGTGATGGCGCTTCGTACTCTGCAATCGGTCCAACGAACTCTTGAATCGTCCCAGTCTGTGAAGCAGAAGAAGCACCAGAAGACGCAGCTGCTTGCACGAGCTGAATCTCGTTCACACATCCGAACTCGACCCACTTCTTCACTGACGGAGCGAGATACGTGTCCATGGAGCTGAAGTGAGCCCCAGCGGCAAGAAGCAGTGCTGCCACATCAGCATGTCCGAAGCCCACTGCGTACACCAGCGCTGGACCGTCATTCGCATGGAATGCGACCAGTTCCTCCCCACCACGAGCGATCATGTACTTGATGAGCTTGACCATACGTCTGATGCATGCAATTTGGAGCACATGCGCGAACTGGAACGCAAAGACGCTGGCGTCCGCGACTCTCTTTCCGTTGTCCTTGACCCCGTTCCATTGTTCCAGCAGGTAAATCGCGGTGTCTTCGTGGCCTCGAGCCACCGCACAGTCGATGCTCACTTCCAAGAAATCCGTAAAGTGCAGCCCATCCGTGTGCTGCGTGGCTTCAGTGAGCTGTCGCATCGTCGAAGTATCCGCTGCTGCGATCAAGTGCTGCACAACGTCCAGTCGATTCCATCTCACTGTCTGGAGCATGTTGCGGCGCTGCGACTGGTACGTGGAGCGGCGAAGCAGGATCGGCAGCTTCATGGTCACCACGAACTTGACCATTTCCGAGTCGCCGACGTCGCACAGGTAATCGAAGAGCGACAATTGGGGGAATCGCCAGAGCCGCATTGAGGTTCGGACCTTCTCGAATTTTGGCACAGCTTGGACACGTGTGCTCTTCTTGACCAAACTGGCTTTGTTGCCTTGAGTCAGGAACCTCGGTTGCTGCTTGCGCATTTTCCAGCGTCGGATACTCGAGTTCATCAGGTAGTCTTCGAAGATCGAGTCCTCCTTTGTCAATCTGCGCTTTTCTCTTGACAAGAGGTGCTTACTCGCGAACGAAAGCCACCCTGGGAACGCGAACCACTGCAGCAGAGTGCCGATGCTGAACCCTGCAGCATAAGGATGGGTCTTTGCTTCGCCTGAGTGATCAACGATGGCTTCCGCATTCGACCCGGCGTTCATGAGCAGCTGAAGAGTTTGGATTCGACCAAAGCCAAAGGCGTAGAGCAGAGGTGTGTAGCCAGACAGATCCCTCGTATCGAAAGGAGCTTCGACGTCGTCAGCCTGATCGCCTGAATGACTGCCTGAACTCGCCTGTAGCTGCAATCGAATGACCTCTTCGTCACCAAACACCGACGCGTAGTGAAGAAGCGTGCGCTGCTGGTGGCATCTCAGGGTGTAGACGCCTTGATAGGCTTTGTCTGCAACCTCCGTACCACACTGGTCTTGGTAAACACTGATGAGCCATCGTACAATCTGGAAAGCACCGTACCGAGCAGCCACGAAGATCCCATGCTCCCCTACAGTCGTAGCCAGCAGCTTGCGAGATAGTGCGCTATCTCGAGCGTACAACGCCATGAGGATACCCAAGCGGTTGCACTTGCACGCGTAGAGAAGAGCGTTCAAACCATCAGCACATCGCAGGGATGTGGACGCTCCGCTGTTTGCCAGCTGCTCCACTACAGCCTCGTGGCCATTCAGGACTGCAATGTGAAGAGCAGTTCGGCCGCGCTCGTCAATGATATCAACGCCGGATAATCGGGACTCTCGTTCCAGTTTGCAGAGTAGAAGCTCACAAATGCGAGCGTCGCCAGTCATGGCAGCCAGGTGGAGCGGCGTTTGCTTCGCGTGGTCTTCGGCAAGCACGTCGTAGCCTCCTGCATCAATCAGTTTTGAGATGATGTCGACTTCGAGGCCAATGACA
This sequence comes from Globisporangium polare, assembly GCA_023333845.1. NCBI lineage: Eukaryota > Oomycota > Peronosporomycetes > Pythiales > Pythiaceae > Globisporangium > Globisporangium polare. Next base: position 9,853 of record JAASFQ010000097.1, on the reverse strand, counting down.
GCGTAATGCAGGGCAGTTCGGTCACCCCACTCTGCTTTTCGCATCTTTGACTCGCCAGGGTACGTGTCTAGCGCACGAGCGACGACTTCCCAGAACATCTTCTCCATCCCAAGTACGCGCGCTATCGTCGCAGCGAGGGCGGACGCCGACTTCACGAGCTGATGCAGCAAGTCTTCGTTCATTGCGCACAGAAAGTGCTTCTTCTCCAGCAGCATGTTCATGAGGCTCTCCACTTCCTGTAATCGCTGGTCCTTGTACGCTAGGTACGGCGCGAATCGCCTCCAGTTCTTCTTCCGATCACAGCTCGCCGACACCACGAAGCGCTTCAAGAACGTCTCAGCGAGCGGGACGGTCAACATCGCTCCGTGATCAAGCAGCAGCTTCACGCCAGCGAATTGAACCGACTCGAGGGCGTAGTGCATCGCCGATGCTGCAACTGCTGCTCCATTTTCTTGAGACTCAACGAAGTTCACATAGGCTCCAGCTGCTAAGAGCACCTTGGCGGTCTTCAAGTTGCACGGTCGAGGCTGCGCGTAACACCTGACGAGAGCTTGATCGATTCTTGCTGGAGTAGTGTCGAGTTTCTTATCGCTCAGCTTCGAGAGAAGGTACCGCACGATTAGAGTCCCGTACGAGTCTTTCCGCTCGGCAGCGATCAGAAGAGGCGTCTCCTTCAGGGCGTTCTCCGCATCAACACCAGCGCCGCCGTCAACGAAGACTTGTACCGTTAGCAGATCGCCACGCTTGCACGCAATGTGCAGCAGCGAATTGCAGCGCTGTGGATTCTCTTGCTCGCTTCGCACATAGTTGATAAGTTTCTGGATCAAGAAGCCATTCGTCTGCGCGCGCGGGACTTCATAGCAGCTGAACGCACTCAGGTTATGCCATTTGCAGATCGATCCTGGTGCCGCGAAGCTTCTGGAGTCTTCAATGGACCGGAAGAAGACAGAAACGTGTCTGCCCTTGTTGTTGTACTCGAGACTGCTCGCGATGGCACCCAGCGACTGCGATTCGATAGCGACTGCCAGCAGCACGAACGCCTCCAGACAGCCACGAGATGCAGCATACCAAATGGGTGATTTCGCAAACGGGATCTCGCTCAACCTGAGGTCTGCTGGGATTCCGAGCGCGAGAATGAACCGGATGAGATCGACCTGGTTTTGCAGGGCTGCTCGGTGGAGGACGAGACAGCACGATACCGCCCGGATGATCATTGGCTTCCAGGGGCTTGTTGGCTCCAGGAATCGTGCTGCATGGACCACAAAGATCTTCTGAAGCACGAACCAAAAGTCGCACTGCGCGCAAACAATGAAGATCTTCAGAAAGGCATCGAATGACGCTCCTGCCGAGAAGAACTCGTCGAGGTCACTTGTGAATGGGACGATGGTCTTCAAGAGTTCTTCCGCGCGAGCCACCGTTTTCCGTGCAGAGGTGGGGTGATAACGGCGGCTTGAGTTCAGACGTGCCTCTGTGCTGCTCGTGACGGCTTCTGGTTTTGTATTCTTCCCGTGACGTCTCACGGGGGCAACTTCTGGTGTTACTTGCTCCACAATCCCTTGCAGCACATGCACAAGAACTTGGAGATCCGGGCGCGCATCATGGGCAATCAACAAGCGCAGTCCTTCAGGAAACTGGTGAAACGCGCAAGCACAGAGCGCTTTCTGGAACTCACCGCGATTCTCTTGATACTTGAAGCCGCCTCCGCCGTCCATGTCGAAATCCCCACAATCGCTCTTTTGCAGAAACGCCAGTGCTTCGAGTTGATGATTCTCGCACGCTGACACCAGCAGGCTTTTCGGTTTGTTGCCTTCTCGCAGAAAACACTTCGGGAAGTTGTTTTGTGCGAGCGTGGCAAAATACTTCAGCATATCCAGGTGACCTCGAGACACAGCAAAGTGGATGGCGGTCTCTCCTGCTCCAAGCTGTGCTTCACTTTCAGAAACAGTTCGCAGGGTTTGGAAAATGCTCATACCTGCATCTACCAGCATCTGGACGACATCAGTGTGGCCTGCCTCGACCTCGACTTGGATCAGAGGTACCCCTGCGTTGATGCTCAGCTCCAGATGCCGAGCAAAGTGAATCCCTGGATCCTTGTACAAGTGTCGTCGCAGGTATCTCCCGGTGATGTACGAGACCTTCATATGTTTTTGCATCGATTCAGTGACGAAGAACGTGATCGCTTGGCGGCCTTCGATCGTCAGGTCGTGTGACGAATGTTCAGCGGATCGACTCACGAGAGGTTTTGCCAGGAGCTTCGGTCTCTTGAAGTAAGGCAACGTCTTCAGCGGGTCAGCTCCAAGTACTAGCAGCTTTGCTGCTGTCTCGACGTGGCCGTTCACAAGAGCAAAATACAACGCTCCGACCTTCAAATGGAGAGTGCCGCGTTCTGTCGTCTTCGTCCTTCTTAGCGTGTTCAGGAGTGCTTTCGGCAGAGAAGAAGATGTAGACGAGTGTTCAGTGGCTTGTCTCGAGGCAGCCATGACACAGTTCACATCCATTCCTGCAGCGGCGAGTGCCGATACCACTGAGGTCTGTCCCGCTGCAGCAGCATAGTGAAGCGCATTCATCGTGGACGACGTCGAGGTACTCGAGAGAACGACTTGGTGAGAGAGCAGATTCTTGACGAGTTCCCAATAGCCCAGCATACTCGCCATGTAGATGTCGTTCCGAGAAATTATACCGCTCGTACTTGGACTTTCACCGAGTTTGCAGGCAAGCATCAGGCATATGCGACTCATTTGCTCCCACTCCGTATGCCTCTTGACTTGACTGGCGCACGGAAGAGCATCGGAGCCTAGCGCATGAAATGGAGCAAGAGCGCGAGCTACTTCCAGCGCGAAGGTGAGGGAGGATACCACCAGCGTCGACGACTTCGCTGAATCAATCAGCTTCTGGCTTGGACCGAAGCTCTGTAGCTTCTCCATTCGAGCATGCGAGAGCACCTTTTTCTGCTTCTTCAGGTCCAAACAAATGCCGAATGATGTCGCACCGCTGCGAATAGTGCACAGCGTGCTCACTGCAGCACCACTGTCAAGCAGAAGCTTCACCATTGCCGCGCTCTTCGATCGGATTGCAAAGAACAGCGGCGACTCGTCACTCGTCAAAGACATGTCGACATTCACCACCGCACTCGCCGCAACCAGCATCTTTGCACACGCAAGACGGCCCCCAAGTGCGGCGAAGTGCAGTGGCGAGAAGTATGACTTGAGGAAGAAGTCTCGGTCAGGCTGTGTCTCGAGAAGTAGGTCGAGCAGCTGCAGATGTCCGTACCAGGCCGCGCATGAGAGTGGGGACTCGCCATTGACTTCGTTCGCGAGGTTCACGTTTGCACCAAACTCGATCAGAGCACGAACCAATGCTAGATGGGTTGAAGCACCGGCTTCGTCTCGATTCGTGGCACACACTCGCTTGCATTCTTGTAGCAAAACAGTCTCGCCTGTCCTGTGATGCACCAGGTTGATCTCGAGCTGGAGTTTACTCAGCTGACGACAGAGCTCGACTGCAACACTCATGTTCAGCGGCGCAATTTCCGCAGCCAGGTGGAAGAGAGGTGACCGCGACTTCTTAACATGAACGTTGAAGTGCTTGTCATTTGTTTCTCTCTCTTGCGCGAGCTGTGGCGACAGCGTGTGTTCCAGTATTCGGGCACAGGCGCCGAACTTCGAGAGGTTGTGCTTGCAGCCAATCAAGAGCAGCTCCAGTGGGGCTTCAACATCGAATGCGACTTCAAGGCAGCTTCCAGCGGAGACGTCACTCATCAACCACTTCTGGATGCTATCAACGCTCGGCTTTATCCCTGCACTTTTGAAGAGCGACGCGCGTTTATAAAAGACGCCTTGAAGTCCGTGAGTTCTTCTTGGAACGCAGTAGGTGACTCGAGAGATCATCGAGTACGCTCCTGCCTTCAGCAAGTCAAGGCAGTGAGCCTCATTTGCATGTATACACGCGTAATGCAACGCGGTGTATCCATGGATGTCTTGCAGGTTCACGATTGATGCTAGCTCATCCATAGCGCAGGATGCTGGTGATCCTGCGCTGCTCTTGAAATGGCTTCTCATCGCTGCAAGTAGCTCCGCCGCCACGACCCATTGCTTTCTCTCCGTGGCGAGGTGGAGTGGCGTCTTTCCCAATACGTCTTGGAAGCCGAGCGTCCCCGGAAATTTGAACATGAGAACCTTGGCTATTCGCTCGAAGCCCTTTGCTGTAGCGATATGAAGCGGGATCTGCTGCCTCTGATCTTGCATGTACCCGTCGGCACCAATCTTCAGCAGCAAGTCCACGATAGCTGTGTGACCGAGTTCCGTGGCTTCATGAAGTGCAGTTCGTCCCAACGCGTTCAGCTGGTCGTTGATGTACTGCTGAACCGGACGCTTCTCGAGATCGATCAGTCTTTGGACTCGCAGCAGATTTCCGTTCCTGCAAGCGCGAAACATGTCTCCGTACACCTCCTTCTCCATAGTTAAGCACGTGCTCCGGTCGTAGATGTCACCAGCTGACAGCTCTTGCGTGGGGTATCGATCCCAAAGCAGATCAATTACCTGGCGCAGCTTCGGGTACTTCAAGTGAGTGGCATAGTAGTCGCTGCTGACTCCACTTTCATCAGTTCTGGGCTGATTCGCGTGCCGACTGAGCTCAGCAGCTGTATCAGTGAGCCGACTTTGGTGACAGACTAGCTCGCGCGACGCCGTCTCCAATGCACAATACAAAGGTGACTTCCCTTCATTGTTGTGCTCCCACGCGACTGCATTCTCCCGAAGTAACGCGCTCACTTCTTTTAGTCGACTGTTGCGAGCTGCATGGTGAAGTGCTGTATCACCCCGCATGTCTCCCACGCTTAGTAGTACACGTGTCTTGAGCAGCAGCTCCATTACGTTTCCGTGGCCAAACTCTGCTGCATCGTGGAGCATTGTGCGACCAAAAACATCTTGGCGGTTCAGACTGAGCGTATCTTGCAAAGCCGAGCTTTCGATATGGTGGAAGATGCTCTCGTAGTTGCTCTCCCCAGCACTGAGCGCGTACTCAAACTCTGACAAGTACGACCGACTCACGTTTAGGGAATCCTTCTCATCGGATGCGGGCTCAGAAGCTTCACCGATGCCTTGTGCACTGTCGCTTCGACTCTCCACTGAGCCAACTGAGACTTGCTCTTCGATCGGGCGAAGCATCAAGACAGGAAACACTTCGACCTCGTCGCTCTCGAGACAAATGTTCGTCGAGGCCAGAAATCGACCGAGCCCGACTTGGCATTCGTCTGACGAGCACGAGCACGGAACTAGAACGGTTTGTTCGCTCAGCAGCTTCACAACCAGCTTCCTCTTGTCAGCGGTTAGAGATGGATGCCGACGCGATGGCACATACCACTCGTACTTGGAGAACTTCACCTTACTTGGTCGCCTGCGTTTCTTCGGAAGTGTCGACACCAGTCGCGAAGGTAAGACGTCATCTTCCTCGATATACACGAGCACGGTCTTCGTCGTGTTCAGGCTCGCAGCTGCATCGCTGAGGCTTTTCCCGACATTCACTGCTTGCGCATGACGAGTATCGTTCTCCTTCACGTCAGTTTCTTCTCTTCGGTGCTGAGCTTCCATCGCAATTACTCGAGCCTTCCACTGGATTCGTTGTTGGCGTTTCTTGCACTCATGCTTTCGTTCACTCAAGGTCATTGTCGGTATTCGCTTGAATTTGCTTCTTGGCACGCTCACTTCGTCAGGCACTGCATCGAGGTAGGGATCGTTGACAGCTCCTCCATCCATTTGATCGTCCGCGAACGGGGATATCAGCTCACCCAAGTGGCTCTTCACGACCACCACGCCTTCCTGTGGCCGCATAGCAGTTCGCAAGCGCTTCTGGAGATCTCTCTTGGTCTTCGCTCGTATCGAAGCTTGATCGTAGATCCATTCACCACTCCAGTTGCTCGCAACTTGCCACTGTACGACCGACCGCAACGCATTTGTTCTGCCCCCGGTGCTCAGCTGGAAGCCGCGATGGCGATAAACAGGGCTGATTTCATGGACCCGTTTCTTGTACCGTGGCAACTTGTTCCCCATGTACCGAAACTCAAATGGGTTTGCGCAAGCCGGCTGCTCAAGCTTGCGATTTCTTGCCATCAGATGAGCTCGAAGGCCGGGCGATCCTTGCAACGCGAACGGAACGGTAGACCACGCGAATCGATCCACTTCCCAGACGCGTTTCACTTCTTTTCCTTGACACAAGAAGTTGAAGTCTTCAGGCACGCGTGCCAGTTGAGACTGGATCATTTCTCGGACTGTCTTCAGCGACGATGTCCGCATCTGATATTCGTCACTGAACTGGATCGCTCCAAGAAACTCCGTGTCTTTCTCCAGCATCACGTAGAGTTTGGGCTTTTCTGTTTGAAGCAAGGGCGTAGCATGTCAGCGACATACTCCGAAAGCACGGGTAGTAGCTGGGTAAAAATCAATGCATACCTTCGCCAGAGCAGAGTTTCACGTAATGCACAGCGTGCCGATCGGAGAGCATGTACTTGCAGAGGTCAACTTTGCTGATTCTGCCGGTGACTGCGATCTCCGAATGAACGATTTCGTCGATGTAAACCATTGCGGCTCGGCGATCAGGCTCGACGCAGGACGTGAAGACTTTCGTGATCGCACGGCAAACAGCACCGAACACTACATGCATCAGCATTCTGCGTTAGAGACAGAATCTTGGAGAGAATCACACACACACACACACACCGAGTTTAATACTTACATACGACAAGGTCTGTAGTGGTGACGAAGCCCGTGCCTTCCGCATCAATGACGTCGAAGATCGCTTCAAAGCGACTCTTCATATTCGGCGCCTGGCAGACGAGAATCAGGGCGATGAGGATCTCCATCGCGTCGACCATGCACTGCACTCGCGTCGGTGTCTTTGGCAGGAACAGCTGCATCAACTCCTGGATAAACTCCTGGTCCTTGATGCCGAGTACCGCGGAGAGTTGCAGTGCGTCGATGCAGAAGCGCCTCGTGAGTGCACGGTACCGCAGCAGCACGAGCTGAGTGACGTGGTCGAGATGCCACGAGCGGATGCGCCGCTGCAGGAACGGCGCCACGTGCAGCTCCGCAGTGGCGAGCGGCAGCGGGCGCGAGTTCTTGAGCCCCATGGCGGACGGGCTGGCGCGCGGTGGCACCAACGTCTGCACTTGGCTTCTCCTTCTCGTCCTCTCCTTTGCGTGGCGCTCTCTCAATGCGGAATCCGGACGCCCTTTCACTTCAACTTGCGCTTGCTTCGCCTCTCAAAAAAGCTATCCAATTTGAAAGGGTATTAGCTCAGAGTGATGGTGTGCTCCTCGGTTTCTCTTGATAGTGACAAAATCGAGGGAGCCAAAAAAGTGGATGGGACATGCCAGTCGTGGTGCGTGACAGATCCAGTGTGGCCGAGTGCGAGCAAGCGAACGATGGCTTGAAGCTGTACGTGCGTGCACTGGTCCGGCGCTATGGCTGTTATGGCGCCACGGTTGCTTGCCATCCAGTGTGCGGCACGACAGGCGGGACTGGCGTCATCTTCGTAGCGTGGAGCTTCACTGCGCGTGTTGTCGCCAGGCAGAACAACCCAGAAGCCGCAGTTAAAGCAGCACAACGCAGCAGGACGCAGCCATGCACCACACACCGGTGAACACGCCGATCGTGGTGGAGATGGCCGAGAGCTTCGACGACTTTGCGACGCCCCAGTCGCTGAACCGCTGCGACCGCAGTGCGACCGTGACCACGGACACGTCGAGCGAGGAGCTCTTCGTGCTGCGCAACACGACCCGAGTGCGCTTCGTTGCCGGCGAGCGCTTCTACAATGTGGAGATGTTCGGCAGTCTGCGCAAGGGCGGCGCGGTGCACTTCTTCTCGATGGGCAACGTCGGCCTGTGGGTCGCAGTGGTGATCTCGGCGTTCTCGCACATGGGCCTGGAAGGCGTCGTGCTCCCGCTTCTCAAGACGCAGCTCGCAATGTCCAAGCACGAAGAGCTCGCGATGCAGCGAGTCGTGGATTTGCCCGTGGTGCTGAGCTTTCTCTTTGGACTCCTGTCCGACTTCTATCCGGTCCACGGTCTTCGGCGCAAGTCGTACATGGTGCTGGGCTCGCTGCTCTTCGGCGCGAGTGCAGTCGTCCTCTCCGGGATCACACACCCCTTTGGCTCAGGCGGTACCACAACGACAACGAGAGAGAGCTCCACTGATGCCCACGTGGTGCTCGTGATACTTCTGAGCGTGCTCGCCAGGGCCGGGTGCGCCATCAGCCACCTGTGCGTCGAGACCCAAGTGATCGAGCTCTCTCAGAGGGAGCCTCTTCGAACGCGAGGCGCCTTCCAGGCTTCCTACCTGATCCTCCGCCGCATCACGTCACTGCTGTCGTCATTGTTCACGTTTGCAGTGCTGCGCTCCGCATCTGGAGAACCTCGAGGTTTGCGCCCGTGGCTGCCGATCTTCGTGCTTGCATGCGTCGCTGTTCTGCCGCTTCCTGTGGTGTGGAAGCTCTGGCGAGAAGAACAGCACTCCTGCTCAGCTATATCACCGCCGCCGCCGTCGTTCCCCGCCTGTGTGAGCGCCTACTGGCGCACAGTCCAACAGAAGGCCGTGTGGCGCATCCTCGTGTTCATCGCTGCGTTCAGTTTCTTCCTCAGTGTGAGCTTCGTTGAGTCGGCACAAGTCGTGACCCAGTGGGCCGGTGCAAGCGGCGACCACTACCTGGTGATCAGGACGATTCAAGACCTCGTGGTGCTGCTTTCGATCGTGGTCTGGCGAGCCTGGTGCCTGAATCTCGACTGGCGCGTGCTCTTCAGCCTCGGCCCGGTGTTTGCGATCCTGCCGTCGCTGTTCGCCTCCGTCTTCGTGGCGCTGGACGTGGTGCGCGATCGGTATTTCTACCGCGCTTTCACTTCGCTGGCGTTCGTGAGAGACGCGGTGAGTGCGCTCGCGGCCCTCGTGCCCGTGACTGAGATCGTCCAAGAGGGGACAGAGGCCTCGACCGTGGGCCTCGTGCTGAGTATCCAGCGACTTATTGGCACGCTCGCCAGTACGGTCAGTGGTGAGCTCTTCCAGGGTGAGACCTTCTACGACCCGAGCCAAGTGGCGTCAGACAGCCGCAGCATCCGCTCGAAAGTGTTGCTCTCGCTGGTGCTCAACTACGCGATAAACGCGCTCGCACTCGCCAGTCTCAGTCTTCTGCCAAAGCAGAAGATCGACACGCAGCAGTTGCGCATCTACGGAGGCTTCACGAAAGTCGCGGCACAAGGCGTCGCTGGACTCGTGTTCGTGCTCGTTGTCTACACCGTGATCATCGATGCCGCGTCATTCTCGCCCAGACTTGCGTGCCACCGCATCGTCGGAGGAGGTGGCTGCACGTGAAGACAAGCGAGGTGGCGATCTTCCGTTCAGTCATGTGGCGAGTGAGACGCACAAGACGTCGTCGGTGGGCCAGGAAAGCCTCAGTCAAGCAAGTTTACCTGGCAGAAACTCGGAAGGAAGCTGCGCTCGCGCGACTGACGTACTCTCTCTCTCACACACACTTTCACACACATGCAGCCAGCCACAGTTGCCCCGTGTCCCTTGGTGAAATGGGTGCGACCAGCATGACGGCTGGCGGCAGCAACACAAAGCGTGGTACTGAGCGTGTCAGGGGGATCTCGCGAATCGGTGTCAGTCGGCAACAAACGCGGGAAGTCAACGGCGGTTTGCTTGGTTGCGTCTCCGGGGGGCGGCCGGATCCGAGAGCACTTGAGTTCTGAGCACGGAGAGAGAGCGCGCATCCATCCGATGACAACGCGACGACAATCCGCGCGACGCAGCATTTGCTCCTCCGCTTCCCGCTGAGCGACGACGCAGACTCAGAGCGACGCGAACAT
>JAASFQ010000969.1:0-11606 GCA_023333845.1 Globisporangium polare | reverse complement strand
GCTCTCACTGTCGGTTCTCATTCGAGCGAGCAGGCTGCCACCACCACAGCCTTTTCGATTTTCCTGGAAAGAACCAGAACGACGTCGAGCGAACGAACGAGCGAGTGCTGAGTGTGTGTGAGCGAGAGAAGCGAATTTGCGAACATGGCGCGCAAGAACGGGTGGCAGGCGCCCTTCCACCTGCTGCAGGTGCTCACGTGGGTCGTCTTCCCGTCGATCATGGCGCTCTACTTCGTCTTCTACACGCCGCTGCTGAACGTCACGGCTGCGTACCTGGGCAGTCTGGTGCGTGGTCACTCGCAAGTCATAGTTGTATCGATGCGTACATGTGGAGCTTGAAGCTAATCCGTCTGTTTGGTCTCTCTTGACTGTTGCAGGCGTATGGCGCGTCGTGCATATTCACAGTCTACTCGGTGGTCGTCTGCACGAAGACGGACCCATCGGACGACTGCATCCTCCGGCCGTCAACGGTGCGTTCTTCTTCGCTTTGCGGCGCACACGTATTGCGTGCTATTGAGAGATGAGGTGTGTGTGTGTGCTGATCATACTGACGTGGGCATGATGTACAGATCCACAACCGCGATACGCGCGTAGGCGAGGACCAAGTCTACTGCAACGTCTGCATGAAATACGTGTACGTTGTTGCTTCTACGCTACCATCATACCGTCTGCACATGAGCATCTATCTATACATGGGCTGATTATTGAGCCATTTCCAATTCCTTGTTCTGCAGCCACAAGGAGAGCCGCCACTGCCGCCTGTGCGACAAGTGCGTCGCGGTCTTCGACCACCACTGCAAGTGGCTCAACAACTGCGTGGGCAAGAAGAACTACAAGCACTTCCTCGGCTCCGTCATCGGCTCCACGACTCTGCTCGCGCTGCAGATCGCGCTCGGCGCCTACCTGCTCTGGGAGGCGTTCGAGCACCCGGACGCCGTGCGACGACGCTGTAAGCCATCATTTTTTCTTTCTTTTGTTGAAGCTCGACTGTGTGTCTGAATATGGGCTGACGTGTGAGTTCATCTGTGTGTGCAGCTGCGACTGCGTTCGGCTGCTCGACGACCAAGGACGCGAGCACGGGGCTCTGCATGAACGACGACTACGCGCTCTCGCTGCTCGCGATCAAGGTCGTGCACATCGTCATGCTGGCGTTCCTCATCCCGTGGTGCTTCCTCATCGCGCAGCTCACGTTCTTCCACCTGCACCTCTGTACGTGTTGTGTTATCTTTAACGTTATGGCGAGTCATTTCCATATCGCTAACCTGTTGTTGCCTTTATTGTGTGACGTGCCTTCTTCTTCTTTTTTTATCGTAAAAGGCATCGAGAACCTCACGACGTACGACTACATTGTGCAGAAGCGCAAGCGCCAGATGAACCGCCAGCGCGGCGACAATTCCGTACGTGTGCATCCGATTTGACTACCTCACAAAGAGAGAGCGGCCGCAGGTTCTTTCCCCATTCCACGTCGCATTGCTCGCTGCGGCCGCTAACCTAGTAATCCCGAGGCTAACCTCACTCTATGCATCTCCATAGATCCGTCCGAGCTTCTGGCAGCTGCTGTACGCGCGCCTGTGCTGCCAACGTCCCGACATTCGCGCCGATGGTGCCGCTGCGGGCAGCGTGGGCGACAAGACCCAGAACGCGTCGCGCGTCTCGGCCGTGAGCGCACAGAGCGAAGAAGACGAGCTCGCGGCGATCGAGGCCGAGGTGGACGAGGACCTCGAGGTGCTCAGCGCGCGCAGCGGCGAGGTCGGCGAGCGCGACAGCAACATGCGCAGCAGCAGCGGCAGCATCCACAGCCAGCGCGCGAGCAAGGGTCGCAACAGTTTCGCACCCACACGCGGCTTTGGACTGCACGTCAACCTCGGCGCCGTCACGGGCAAGCTGCATTCTTCTTCAGGGAATGGTACTGGTACCAGCAGTTCTGCTGCGAACGGCGGCGATGGCGTGGTGATCGGCAACGGCCGCTCGTCCAGCGTCGTGAACACGCCGACGACCGAGACGAGCTATGTCGCGGTGCCGCACACGCCAAGGTCGCCGCGGTCCGACGCCGAGAGCGCGTACCGCTCGGAGGAGGACTTGGAAAACCAGCCGCTGCCGGGCGTCTCCGTGTCCGACAGCTCGTCGATAGTCATGTACGGCCGGCCGACGAGCCATTCCTCTGTAACGAACCACATCGTGTAGTAGGGAGAGTGATGTAGGGGCTTACCATGGCAAGTGAGAAAGTAGGCGGGTTGCAGCGTTTAGAGACGGATCTGGTTGTTATATTATACTACTACTATTCTTGAAGAATATGGTGCTCCAACACACCCTCTCACGTGCGAGTTTGGTTTGATATCGGCGTGTGAGCTCGAGGGGCCGATCGCCGTGCTGGGCCATTCCGTGAAAATGAACAACGCTGCGTATTATACTACTGCCGATGTCTCGGAAGGTGATCTCGGCGCCTTTGTCGTTGTTCGTGCATCGAGCTCGTAGGAACCCAGTCCTAGACGGCAGGGTGGCATGCGCTCTTCACACACGCGCACGCCTTTGCGACAGAAGGAGGCATGACATGCATGGCGAGCATCGTTTTTCATTCGTGTAATTGAACTCATTTGGGGGAACTTGCACATGCTCGCGCGCACGGCATGCCAATCTTTCTCTCTCTCTTTCTCAACCTCTTGCTCTCTCTATTCCTGCTTGACGACGTGGACGTGGTACTTGGCGGCGTCGGCGTGCGTGCCGATCTCGACGTGGAGCACACCGACAACCGAGTCCACTGTCGGCGTGAAGAGCGTCTGCTGCAGCGCGCCGTTCGAGCTCGAGTCCGCGGCCTCGACGTGGAGCGAGTCGAGCGCCGCGACGGCGGTCCAGCCGCCCATGTCGTACTCCTCGTCGCCGACTTTCTCGTTCTGCCCCGGCGCGAGCGTGAGCGTCTTGGTGATCTTGGCGTTGCCCTCGGCCTCCTGCTCGCTCGAGCCGAAGACCGCGGTGACCTTCACCGGCTGCGACGTCGTGTTCTTGAGCGAGACGGCCTTGACGTAGCGTGGAGGGATCATCTTGTACTGGGGAAGCTTCTTGACTGGGAAGTCTCGTGTGCTTGGTGGCTTCTTGCGGATGGTGGCTTCTTGCGGAATGGCAGTCGCCAATGCGGGTGCGGAGAAGGAAATCCAAAAAGCGAGAAAAGGTTCAACTTGGGTCGGGAGTCACTGAACGGAAAGCAACCCATAAAATCACTTTAGTGACCGAGCCGAGTGTCACAAAAGGAAGGCGGCAACGGGGACATCCACAACTTGGATGTGCGCATGCATGAGTGAAGAAGGCGACAGTGTAGCCGCATGTGCGTATTGCGGGTGTTGGCTGTATATATATCTGGAGTGGAAGGCTGCAGGTATGCTATAGGGAGGCAGACAGACGCAGCTAGACGCTCTCCATGACGACGTTTGCTGGGTAGGCGCTGCCGCCTTTCATCAGGCGGATCGAGTGCTGCATGTGGCGCAGGCGGTCGATCAGGCCCTTCATGACGAGGTTGCGCTCGTACACTTCCTGCGCATTCAGAACAACGTAGAGACAGCACGTGAGTGTGTGTGTGTGTGTGCGTGTGCATGGCAGCCGTTGTTTGAACACTAATCCGGGTGTGTACGTACTCGTCGAAGCTGATTCCGTCGCTGCACGAGCTTCTCCGTCGTTGCCTGCAACATTTTGCAACACATACCCACATGACAGATAGAGTAAGCTAACATGCGGCCCCACATGCATCAACAGCATACGCTGCCACCAGCAGGGATGCGCACACGCGTGCAACACAAGACAAGGTAACGTTCAGCAAGCCAACCCTTCAGAACACACACGCACACAGTACCTTGTTGCCCTGTGGCGCGCCGCCTTGCAGTTTCTTGACGGTCTCCATGAGCTCCGTGCTGATCTTGATGTACTGGTTCTTCAGGTGCGCGATCTTCGTGTACGAGTCCTGGATCTCCTCGGGTGTGTACGGGATCACCGGCTGGTGGTTGCCCGCGCCGTGTCCATGCACGGCGCCGAACCCCGCGGCACCGCCGTTGAGGTCCATGTGGTCGTCTGCCGTCGGAGAGTCTGGTGGCGAGCCCGGGGCGGTCGAGAGCGCGTCGAGCGAGAAGAGGCGGGAGCTCGGCTGGAGCGGCGGCTTGAGGTTCATGTACTTGGCCTCCTCCAGCACGTGGTACACGATCGCGAGCATCTCGTGGAGCAGCTGCGGGCCGCTCTTGGCGTGCGAGAGCGGCACGGCGCCGCCGCTCGTCGCGTGGAGCTCGTCGGTCTCGTCCATGGCGGTTCGGTTCGTGCTGTTTGGAGCGGAAAAAGCAAACGGAGCAAAAGCGATCAGGTTTATGTGGACCACGTTACCCGAGCAGTTCAGTGAATAATCTAAGATAGGCTGTACAAAACCTGTCCACAATTGCGTTTCGCGCTTCATTCGCCAAGCAAGGCGTGAACAAGCGAGCAGCAGCCTCGGAAGCGCAAGGCGGGGGCTGGCGTGTTATCCTTTTGAAGCCCTCGCATCGCTCCTTTCGCGTAAGTCCAATGCCAGACTCCTTGTCATGGATCGTGTCTCGGGCCTCGCTTACGGATTGTAATGTCGTCACGCTGGGTCACCGTTGATGACCAGCGTGACGACTCAGCATGCTGATAATCTACCAACCTTGTGGACGATCCTAGCCGAGCCATCTACAGTGCACAGCTTCGAATCGAGCGGTCACAATTGCTTGCGAGCCACTGACAACCGTGGCTTCTCGTTCAGCAGAGCCCGCGCAAAAGCTTGCACAGCATGCAAGCTCTTGCATGGGCTCTGCTTAACGCGGCAACAATGTGCAAAGCGCTGCACTCTCGCGTTTCAGGACCCTGCGCCCTTCCGTTCTCCACGAGCTACTCCATAGTGATGCCTTGCTGCTCGTGGCAAATGAGCACTCGCTAATAAAGCATGCGGATGGTGAACCTCGCCTTTCCAACATTCTCGATGGCCTCATCAGCGCGCAATGCAGCCAGTACTGACCCTGCATCTCGTATAAGCATGCAGGCAATTCTGTCAGCGTTGCAGATACTACTGGGCGACACAGCCCAAGAGAATGCACGCACGCGATGCCGAGCGCTCACGGCAGTCAGGCTTCGAGGCCATGGCTCCTTCAAGCGACTGCCCTTCTATCGGATAGGATCCCAGGGTCCGAGTCGCTTCCGGAATCAAATCTCGACAAAGACTCTCGCAAGAATCATCATTTTTGGGAGCTGCTTTCTTCACACAAAAAGGCAAAAGAGCCGCTTCGCAGACAGCCAGCCAGCGTGGCACGTCCCTATACACTTATCGCTAATTCGGTCGCCCCGCTCACAGTCCCATTCGCACATGCCGCCTCGCGGCTAGATCGCCGCATTCCTTCTCTCCACTCGCAGACCAGACACGAGAGAGCGCTTCGAGATGCTGCCGCAGTACGCGCCGGTCGAGACGAGCGGGTCACCCGACGTGGTGTCCATGAGCGCGCTCGCGGCCGAGCCGCCGCAGCCCTTCGCCGCCGTGTCGTCGCTCACGACGATCCACATGCGGGACGAGAATGGCTCCAGCAAAGCGTCGCGTGCCAATGGCAGCAGTGGGCGAAATGGAAGTGCGAGCAAGCAGCAGAGCCGGCACGCGACAAAGGCGCTGCTGCAGCGCAAGCGCAAGCGGATAAAGACGCGCTTCAGCGACCTCGCGCGCGGCCGCAACTGGAAGCTCTGCCAGAAGATTTTGTTCTTGCTGGGCGTGCTCGGCGTCACGCTGCTCGCGTCGTTCGTGGTCCTGCGCTTCATCAACACGGACGAGTTCAACGTCATCATCGAGTGGATCCAGGTACGTTGCGCCTTGTGTTTATCAGAGCAGGGTCTCTCGGGGTGCTAACTGGCGCATGTGTTTGTGGATCTTTTGGGATCTGTGTGGACGAACCAACCACAGGGCCACGAAGTCGTCGGCTCGCTGATCTACGTGCTCACATTCACGACGTTCATCATTCTATGGTGCGTACAATCACACGGCTGCCATCGTCATCCGTACGTGTATGTCCATGCTCTCCATAGAGGCTAACGATGCGAATGATGTCGTTATCCTTCCTGCATGCAGCTTTCCGTCCACCGCATTTGAGCTGCTCGCTGGGTACATCTTTGGCTTCTGGGTCGGGCTGCTGCTCGCGACGATCGGCAAGCTGCTCGGCTCGGTGCTCTCGTTCCTCATCGGGCGGTATCTCTGCCGCAAGCGCGTGCGCGCGTACATGGAGCGTGGCCACCCGGTGTTCAAGGCGTTCCAGTCACTGCTGCTCAAGCGCCAAGTGCTCATCGTGTTTCTCACGCGCATCGCGTTCTTCCCGATCGCGATCAAGAACTACGGGCTGAGCGTGCTCGAGGTCAAGTTCGCCGTGTACTTTGCCGCCGCGCTGCTCACGGGCCTGCCGTTCTCGGTCATCTGGGTCTACTCGGGCCACGCGGCGCAGCACCTGACGATGCTGCTCTCGAGTCATGGCACACACAGCAGCACAGAGATCGTGATCCTGGTCGTCGGCGCTGCGAGTGCTCTCTCGCTGCTCTTCTTCATCGGATACTACACGCGCAAGCACATCATGGCGCTCGCTGAAGAGGAGACCGCCGCCGTTAATGCCGCCAATGCAGCTGCGACGGATGGCGAGACAGCGGAAGAAGAAGCGAGTGGCTCGGAGCTGCGCTATGGAGTGTAGATGGCGAAGCTTCGACACTGGGGAGCAGAGTAGTGTTTCATAAACCCAATTTCTTTATTATACGAGAACATCGCCTTGCTCGCGCTAGGCGCTGAGCAGATTGGCTTCCATGTCGTGCTCGCGACTAGGCCCGTGGAGATCTGGTGCGATGCCGCTGTGCTCGACCTCGTAGTCGCGGTAGAGCATGAACGAGAGCGCGTAGCCCACGAGCGAGAACATCGCGACCCACTCGCACACGGCGCGCGTCTGGTGCAGAGCGAAGTTGCTCTCTACAAACAGCAATTTCCATATCCACATCGACGCAGTCAAGTAACGCCCCCACAGATTTCATGAAGTTATCAAAAGCTCACCGTAGTCCCAGAGCTTGGTCTTCTCGGCGTTGTAGCGCATCTTGGACGTGCAGTAGGTCGTACCGAGATGCTTTTCCAGGCAGTCGCGAACCGGGAGTCTTGGTATGGGCTTGAACAACGCAATGCTGACGGGGATCAATATTAGCGCCGTGAGCAAGATCAGTGTGGTGCAGACCACTTGCAGCGTTACAGTCCGACGAAGCCACTGGTGCGTGCGCTCAAACGCAGCGAGGTCCGCTGTGTGGTCGCGTGGGATACGCAGCAGCTTGTACATGAGGCAAGTCTGGCAACGGACATCCAACGAGTTTCGAAGAATTAATGTCAACTTCGTCAGACATCCTCAGTAATCATAGACAGCAAACCAAACGGAGAGCTCACGTTGATAACCAGCGCGAGGGTCTCGAGTAGGAAGAACCAGTACGTCGCATACAAGTGGACATCTGGACACGATGTTGTGCTGCAGAATGCCTTGGAAAATCGCCGAGAGGCCCATAGACAGACAACACAGGAGTTCGCTTAGAACTTCGACATAGTTGACATCAAGTTGATGGCGAGGCTGTTGCACGTACCAGTATGGGCAGTCCGGGCGTGGAGAGTACGCCAAAGACAGCCACGAGCGCACTCCAGACGAACACCGACTGTGGTAGGAGCCCGCGGCGGACGCGCAGCCGCAGCGACGCCGACTGATACATGAAGTTGAGGATCCACGTCATGAAGATCGACACGGCGACGATCGTGAGGCCGACACCGAACACGTAGTAGCTCGGTGGGTCTTCCCATTCAAGACACACGATCACATTGGTCAACGCCGAGGCCCCATAATAAAGTGGTTGCGCTGATAGAGATTGAGCGTAGACGTACCTCGGCCCATGTCGGAGAAATACGGCAGCTTGATACCGCCGTTGTAGAGCCCCCACGCGAACGTGATGGCGAGACACACTGTGAGCGTGATGAGCAGTGCCGCCGACGCCACGAACGGCATCGTGCGGCGCAAGGTGTCCTCGAGCATCGCTGTTCTCGTTGCGGTATGCCTTGTCAGGATCCATCCCTGGCTTCGACATCACTCTGGATGGACCCGTTGGAAATCAAGCCTTGGACCGTGAATCTTGGGTCCATAGGATATCGCGATGCGACACGGGTGGACTGGAGCTTTTAAAGTGCATGGCGATTCACGGAGTGCGACGCTTTACCAGCGACATACATGCGCAAGACGCTGAATCGCGACGTCAACGCGGCGCTGGAGATCCTGTACACGGGCACAGCAGAGACCCTGCGCGGCGGGCGATCGTAGTTATCAAACTAAACTCACGTGTGCCACTCTTTGCGGTGGAAAAGCGCGTGAAAGAGCACCATCTTCTTGGACGCAGCTCAATGTAATATAAGTAATAAAGTGCAAGAAGTCGCTGCATTTTCATTTCACGAGGCAACACCTTCATTTCACGAGGCTGCATTCAAATCACGCGCAGCCAACCGTCCTCCCTTACCTATAACTTCGATTTCAATTCATGAGCCGTAGCCAAAGCGGCTCACTCAAGTGGACGCGGTGGGCGGCGTCGGCAGCACGGCGAGGCTGTAGAAGTGCGTGGACTGCGCGATCCCGCGGCTCGCGTACTTCTCGAGCTCCTCATCGTACTCGTGCGAGGCGAACGAGAGCGAGTAGCCCAGCAGCGTGAGGATGCAGCCGAGCTGCGCCACCGCACGCATCTGATTTGCAGCCACGTCGTCCTCTGTGTTGACAAACACCACAGTGCTGGTTAGAAAATGGTTTGGCTCTGGTCAACCCGGAATATAGTGGCTCACCGTAGTTCCAGAGCTTGGTGTCGTTGGCGTTATACCGCATGGTCTGCGTGCAGTAGGTCTCACCGAGGTCGCGCTCCAGGCACTACAGTTAGCCAAACAACACCTCAGAGGACTCAGTCAATCAACTCTCAAGCCATAGATCACCCCACAAAACACAAGCAGTACCTCAGCGATGGAGAGATGCTTGAAGTCCTGGACGACAGCGAGCCCTACGGGGAGGTACAGCAGCATCGCGATAAAGTACATGACCGCGAACACGAACTGGATGTGGAACGTCTTCTGGAGCTTGAGCAGCCGGATCATCTCGGGACTCGGCGGCGCCAGGTTCACGCCGTTGATCGTGTACGACATCGGGTCCGTCATTGAGCGCACGAACTTCTGGATCTTGTAGCTGATGAATGTCTACAACACCGAGACACAAAAAGAAATCGTCAATGCGGGGCTCATGAAATGTAGTAACGCACTCGTAATAATAATTGCACACCGCTTACGTTGAGGAAGATCGCGACGCTCTCGAGCAGGAAGAACCAGTGCGCCCCGAGGCTGTGGGCTGCCGGGTACGACGCTGCGCTGAACAGGCCGACGAGCACGAGGCCGAACATCCCGAGCGCGCCGACCGCGAGGCTCGCGAGCAGCAGCCGTTGCGCCGCGAGCGGCATCGCTACGTCGGCGTCCACGGGCTCCATGAGCACCGCGCGCTGGAACTGGAAGTTGGAGCACCAGTTGATCGCCAGCAGCGCTGCGACGACGAGCGACCCGAGCGCGAACAGGTAGTAGCTGGGTGAGTCGCGCGCGAGGTCTGAGACGTAGGGCCAACCGAGCCCGCCCGTGTACTTGCCACCGATCTTGGCACCGAGCACGCAGAGCAGCAGCGTCACGACTGCAGTCCCCACTGCGACGACGGGCGCAAGGCGGCGCTGTTTCTTGAGCGCGTCTTCAATGGAGAGCGCCGTCGCCGACATCTTCTTCTGTCAAGCGAACGAACTCGAGGCTGATAAGCTTCGCTTCTTGTGTCTGCGTCTGCACGAAAATGGACGAATGGGTGGATAGATGGATGGATGCGCCGCATCAACACCGAACCGACTGACTCGCTGCGACGTTCCCTCTCATGGTGACGCAAGGGAGCCCTTTGCTGGGGGTCTGTGGCTCGGTTCTTTCTATCTTTCGATGAGCGAGAATGCTCTCACCCACGCACACACACACACACACACACACTGATGGAAACAAACAAAACAAGAATCCATGTTCACACTGTGTGTGTATGTGTGACGTGGAACAAACCCACCTGGTTTGCTTTTTTGCTTTCGACGCCCTTGATAGACCTTGGTGGACCTGGCGAAGCGGGTTCTTCTTTCAAGTCGGACCATGGATGGCAAGAAAGATCGCGCGGAAAGAAATCCAATCGATTGCCTTCGTTTCGATACAGGAGATGATGCGCGCTCTTCCATCATGTGCTGCTTGCTGGAAGTGCTGGTGCTGCTGGTCAACAGCATGCGAGGCAGAGAGTGAGAGAGAGAGAGAGACGCACACATGGAAGATGCATGCGAGACGAGACGCCGCTTCATTCGGTGGTGGAAGATCCAAAGTGTGCACTCGTGCTTGCTGGGCTGTGCGTGCGTGCGGGGTTGCTCTCCTTTTTGCGAATGAGATGCGGAAGAGAAGAAGATTGCCGCTCAAGCACTCGGTTTAACGAGGGAAAGGGAGTGGACCGCAACTGACTGCTGCTACACTTCAGCTGTAAAATACAAGCAGTCGAGCTCGATAGAATTCAGTTTACTGAGCTGATGAAAAGCATCCTCTGCTTTTCAGTGCGACGAATGACACTGACACTACAGACGGATGCTTCAGATCGTAAATTACATCCAGATGGTTGCGTTCTTATGCAAATATGTGAGGTATCTCGAGCCCGCCTGGAGTCACGTTGAAGTGGTGCCGCCAACAAAACGGCCTCCTCGACTCGTCGAATGCTGCCACAGCGAACGAAATGCCCCCATGCGAACGGTGAGGAAGCGCCGCCGCAATATGTGGCTCACACCTTGTCCATCGCGCATGCCAATGGCTGACTGGCTGGCTGCTCGTGAGTCCCATCTCACCGGCTTGACACGAGCGGGATCACTTGCGAAGCGACAGCCACACACGATAACACAGCACACGCAGAAAAAAAAGAGCATTATTAGATATAAACCCGCATACTCTCACTCGAGCGCGGGCGAGTTGAGCATGGGGATCGTGTAGAAATGCGTGGACGCTACTCGGTTACCGCGCGTCTGCTGCTCCCGGCTGTCCACCTCGCGCGCGTAGTCGTGCGAGAGGAACGAGACCGAGTACCCCACGAGCGTGATGATGCACGCGAGCTGCGCCGCGGCGCGCATCTGCGATTTCGCAAAGTCGTCCTCTGCGATATGGCAGTGCAGGTTAGTGGCTGGGCGTGTGTGTGTGTATGAGTGTATGAGTGTATGAATGGAGTGGATAAGCGGTTTACCATAGTTCCAGAGCTTGGTCTCCGTGGCGTTGAGCTTCATGGTGACCGTGCAGTACTTCACGCCCAGGTTGCGCTCCAGGCACTGTCGCAAGGCGACAATCATAAAGTTAGTACATGGCACACTGGGTAGAACAGCATCACTTCTGTAACGTACCCCGGCGATCGTGAGGTGCTCGAAGGGGTCGACGATCGCGAGGCCGATGGGCAGGTACAGCAGGAACGCGACGAAGAAGAGCGCCGTGCACACGAACTGGATGTGAGAGGTCTTGC
>JAASFQ010000968.1:0-11609 GCA_023333845.1 Globisporangium polare | reverse complement strand
GCAGCTCCAGCAGCAGCAGGCTGCCATGCTCCAGCAGATCATCCAGCAGCAGGCGCAGACGGGTAATGTTAACGGCGCGCAGTGGCCGAACCCACAGGTGCAGCAGCAGATGCTCCAGCAGTACCAGCAGCGGATGCAGGCCATGCAACAGCAGGGCGGGCTCCAGAGCCTCACACCGTCGGGCAACGACGCCGCCGGCAACAACAGCAGCGCCGCAGGATCCAGCGCGAACGGATCCTCGGACCAGCTCAGCATCAACCAGCGAAGCGTCGACGTGTAATTAAATTCCCAAGCGAATATCTTTTGAACAGGGCGTCCGTCGAATCGGACCATGAGATACAAGACGACCTCAAGAATGGAGTGCTGAGGAAAACTGGACGGAAAAAGCTAAGAAGCTGGCAGAGAGACGCACAAGTGCAGCAGCATGGACCGCAGACAGAAAGTGGACAGGTGAGGCGAAACATCGTTTGTTGTGCTTCGTGTGCTGTCTGTCAGCTGGCGGACGACGTGTGTGTGTGTTAAATCTATATAAGCTGCTAATAATATTGTTTTACCATTGCGACTCGTGCCTTCTCTCGCGTGCATGGTGAAAATTGTATTGTGAATCTCTCTTTCGATCCCCATTTGCGTCTATTGGGACAGCGCCTCCGCGGCAAAAAAAACATCAAGCAAAACGCACTACTTCGGTTTCTTCTTCTTCTCTCTCTCTCTCTCTCTCGTCTATCGCGGCAGCAGCTCCTTGGCCTTCGGCTTGTCCTGGAGCTTGATGATCTGGTAGCTGCCGACACCTCCGACCTGAAGTAACATTGTTCATGGAGAGAGATGCCACAAGTCAGTTCTTCCGCAGCTCTTGCCTTCTTCAAAACAGACAAAGTGACTCAAAAACGTACCGCAAGCACCATGCCGGCGACCGACTGCGCCGTGACGGCATTCCCAAAGTAGAAGACGGCGCTGAGGATGATCACGACGCGCTTCATGGTGCTCATGATGGAGAACGTGAGCTCCGAGACCTCGCCGAGCACCAGCGACGCGCAGAAACTGCCCACGAAGTGCATGAGGCTGCAGAGCAGCACGGTCACGTAGGGAAAACTGTAGGAGGCAGTGTCGCTGGCATTGCGTTAGACGAGTCCGGAGCGTAAACAATCGCTCAAAGACGCACAAGAACAACTGAAATGAACACTTACCTCGGAGGAAACTTCTCGGCGTGCGGCGTCGAGTTGAAGACCACGAGTGGCGCGTTGATCGCGAACGACAGGAACGCGCTGTAGAAGTGGAGCTGTTCATTGGAGCGGGGATACCGTTGTTAGCTTCACACAACAGACATGGAACCAGTTCGCTATTCACATTGCAGACGTACGTTGATGCTGTCGATCACGATGCCGTTGCGGAGCAAAAACTTGGCGTACATGCTCTGCATGACGCCAATGAGCGCCGAGGTCACCGCGAAGATAGCGCCACCTAAGGCGAGGTCCTAGAAACGACACGCAAACACATCGCATTAAGTACTGGCAATGTGGGAAATTGGTTGCTGCACGTGAGAGCTCCGTCACGCCCTTGATACGTACGTTCATGCCCATTTCAGAGACGGACGCGAGCACAACGCCGAGCACGATGGGCACGAGCGACAGGTACGTCACGAGCGTGAACTTGGAGCGGTAGATGAGGTACGCCAAGATCACGTTGAAGAAGGGCTGTGACGCCTGTTTGTTACAGTCGACAGAGAACAACAAATCACCGAGTTGAGCATCACCCTGCCTTGGAATAAACAGCAGACCAACACAAATCGTGTTGAGAGCTGTTTGTTGTAGACGACACGTACTTTACACGTGTGCGCGATGGCGACGGGGACCGCGTCGTAGCTCCAGTACGTCAGCACCTTCGCCATCACGGAACAGAGACTCAGCGGCATGATCCACATGAGACTGGTGTTTCAGACAACCAACACGAGCGGATATGTTAGAACCCACGCATTATCCACCTAAGGACAAGGTTAGGTTCGCACCTCTTGAACGAGATGCTCTGCATGCGCCAGCCATTCGAGCTTCCTCGCGTGCTTGGGAACGTCAGCACGATGACTAGCGCCATGGAATGGCATACAAGAGTCACACATTAGGTTAGCCAGTCAGTCTATAAGCCAAGGTGTTCAAGACAGATGGCTTACAGTCGCAGATCACGCTGACGAAGAGGTGCGAGAGCGTGAGCATCTCGGCCGACACGTGGTGCTGCTTGATCAGCACCTTGTTCGTGAACGTCGCCGACGCCGAGAAGCAGTACCACGTCACCAAGTGGATCGCCGTCTAAGCAATATCGTACACAAATGAGGACCCCGACTCAAATGTCTTCCGACAAAATAACAATCCATCAGCAAGCAAGCAACACACGTACCAGCACGGGCTTGCTCAGGCGCGTCTTCTGGTACTCGTGGCCCTTGCGCGGGTGGTAGCCGTCGTCCACGACCACGTTCCCGCCCACGCTCTTCTCGATATGTACGTTCATCGCCATGTTGTTCGCGTACGAAGAGCTGGAAGAAGAAGGCGAACCGCGTCGAAGGAGCTTCCCAAAGAACCCCGAGCCCACGAGCAGCGTCTGGACGGTCTGCGTCGTCTCGCCAACGAGCATCACCAGGCAGTCGGTGGTCAGTGACTTGGTACACGCGCAGCTGGTCCACAAGCGACAGAGAGAGAGAGAGAGAGAGGGAGAGAGGGTGGTCTCTGGCTGGCTGTGGCTGGAAGCGTCGACGCGTGTGGGTCTGTGGGATGCGATGGCGCTCTTCCTTCTGCGTTGTCAGGCAGACGCGAATGCGAATGTGTTTTTGTTGTTGGCGTCATGCTATTTTTGGGAGGCCGGCTGAAGGAAGGTCGAAAGTGCCCAGTTTCTCCGAATAGTGGCCCCGTGCGTGTCCTCATTGTGCTGAAAGTGTGCACTCCGCATCACACGCGGTATAATATATATCAGTATATGGAGCTCGCCAGCGCATGTGCGACGTGCTGATAATCGCGCAGTACTGCTTTAGATCGATTTGCTGTGATCTAAGGGTATCGATATCCGATTGGAAGGCACCTCTTCTGGAAAATATTATGGATACAAACATACTCACCCGTCGCACCCGAGAAAGAAGATTCACGACCAGAGGTGGAAGGAATACGAGCGGAAAGCTGAGCTTGATTCAAATGAGCAGGGTCGCGTTGTTCCACTTGGAGCGGTACATTATGAGCAGATAAAGTGTTTCTGCCATTCACAGCACGGATGTGGTATATGCAGGTAATGCGCACACTCTCTTGCTGGCGTCTTCGTCCATAAGCATGCGCATAGGTCTAAAGATGGACAGATTCAGTGCGAGTCAGCATAACAGCAAATGTGTTGAATCAGTGCATGCGTGTGAAACGAATGGGTGCCGCCGATATTTGACACCGTCTGGAAAGCCCAGGTAGATGCTTCTCTGGAGATCTGAGCGAGGAAGCGTGGAGGCCGAGAGTTTCCGCACCTGCCTGTGCTTAGCGATCGGTGCTTGCTGGACCAAGAAGCAGCATTCCTCGGAGCCCATCGTCAAATGCATGGCGTGAATCTTCGAGCGCGCATGTTGTACTGCTCTGGGATCGCTTTGTGTACTATTTATGCATTCCCTATGGCGTATTATGAGTCAAAGATCGGCGCTCACAAGCAAACGCAAGCGCCGTTTTGTGCCGCTGGGTGTTTTGTTCTCCGGCCAGCAGAATGCAAAGCTCCCACCGTCACATAAAATTAGATCCGTCGTCGCAGCCGCAACGAGGGGACGTCGCCAGTGCACAGCCAGAGCCTTCTTCGTCAGCAGCAGAGATGGACCTCTTCACTTCGTCAGCAACAGCGTCTCTCATGAACGGCCACGCGACAGCAACATCTGCAGCACAGCTCAAGCCCCAGCGCTCCAGTCACGACGACAACAACAGCAACGGCACAACGGAGCAATTGCCGCTTGTGCCCATCGCAGTGCTGGCAGCGCCATTGCCGTCGTCCAACTGCGAGATGAAGCGCATCCTGGTGGCCGGCGGCGCGGGCTTCATCGGCATCCACCTGTGCACGCTGCTGCTGGAGCAGGGCCACGAGGTGCTGTGCCTCGACAACCTCTTCACGAGCCAGAAGGTGAACGTGCTGCAGCTGCAGCGCAAGTACGCCAACTTTGAGTTCGTGCGCCACGACGTCACGCTGCCGTACTACTGCGAGGTGGACGAGATCTACAACCTCGCGTGCCCGGCCTCGCCCGTGCACTACCAGTACAACGCGATCAAGACGACCAAGGTCTCGTTCCTGGGCTCGCTCAACCTGCTTGGGCTCGCCAAGCGCGTCAAGGCGCGTATCTTCCAGGCGTCCACGAGCGAGGTGTACGGCGACCCGGAGATCTCGCCGCAGCGTGAGGACTACTTGGGCAGCGTCAACTGCACGGGCGTGCGCGCGTGCTACGATGAGGGCAAGCGCGTGGCTGAGACGCTCTTCTTCGAGTACCACCGCACGCACAACGTGGACATCCGCGTGGCGCGCATCTTCAACACGTATGGGCCGGGCATGCACCCGTACGACGGCCGCGTGGTGAGCAACTTCATCATGCAGGCGCTCGCCGACGAGGACATCACGATCTACGGCGCGGGCTCGCAGACGCGCTCGTTCTGCTTCGTGGACGACCTCGTGGAGGCCATCGTGCGCTTCATGGACTGCGCCACGAGCGTCGGGCCGCTCAACCTGGGCAACCCGCACGAGATGACGGTGCTTGAGCTCGCACACATGGTGATTCGGCTCACGGGCTCCAAGAGCCAACTCGTGTTCCACAGCCTGCCCAACAACGACCCGAAGCTGCGCCAGCCCGACATCTCGCTCGCAAAGTACGCATATGTTTGCTTTTATATGTGTAGTTGTTTGCTTGCGTGGTGTTGACGCCTGCTCGTTTGCTTGTTTGTTTGTTGCAGGACGCACTTGGACTGGACGCCGCATGTGTGCATTGAGGATGGGCTCATGCGTACGATCGAGTACTTTCGCTCATTAGACCTGTCCAAGTACAATCGACCGACGAACCACACAGCGCACCGGAGTAGCGACCTCATCAACCAGACGACGGCGTCTCATTGCGGTTGAGACGCACAAGCAAGCCAACAGAGTCGCCTCCCTTACAAGAAATGCCTTTTTGTACCAGCAGCTAGCTCCAGCGAGCTCCAATACATATGCAAGAGAAGAGATTCAGCAAACACTCAGATCGCCTCCACTCTTGTGCCTGCGTCAAATGATCTGTGTCCCGGGATTCGCCATTCACGCAGCAAACGACTGGGTCGCCTCTCGCTTGACCATGGGGCAACAAGCTGCGCCGACACCGAATGCGCACAGTTTCTCGCTCGCTCGCTTTTCCAACACATATTTCTCCCTTGTTACCTTGCATCCGTCTGGCTGCTTGCTACTGCTTGCTCCTGCTGGGCCGCCTTGCGCCACACTCGGATCTCTTTTCCTTCTTTCTTCTTCGACTTCTTCTTTTCAAACATGCGGCCCAGACTTGTCAAATTCCCCACTTGCTAGCGTGGGTACGCTCCTGCTACTACTTGTTTTGTTTCTGCATCTTGTTTGTTTCTTGTTTCCTGTTTGTTTGTTCGGATGCTGCTGCTGCTGCTGCTGCTGCTGCTGGTCGTGCACGCAGCTCTCGACCATTTATGCGCCATAGTGATCTAAGGTCTCTCCTCGCGCCTCTGCCTCATCTTCTTTGCGCTTGCGCTCCTTTCGGATGGCTGCGACGCCCTCGCCCGTGCCGAACTTTGCCGCCGGGAACTTGACCACGATCGCGCTCATGTTGTCGCGACTAGCGAACACATAACAATCAAGCAACATAACAATGCACATCGTTGTCAATCGTTTGTTGCCGCAACAAGGAATCCATCCACACATGCACACAATAATGTCCGATAAAAAGTGAATGACATACCTTCCTTCTTGCAGACAGTGGTCGAGGATCTCCTCGGCGATGAGGCCCAGGTCCTTCTCGCCGTCCTGCATGAGCCCGCGCACGAACTCGCAGATCGCGTCGTTCGACATCACGTCCCAGACGCCGTCGCACGCGAGCAAGAGGAACTCCTCCGAGCCTTCGATCTCCTCGATCTTGATCTCCGGCTCGGCCGACACCTGCTGCTCCTCGGCCTTCAGGTCCGAGCGCTGCTTATATGTGAAGTCGCCTAATGCGCGCGAGACCTGTTCGGCGACAGATACATCAATGCATAGTGTGCGTCAGCAAAGGCAACAACTACGATCCACAATGCACACAATCAACATCGATCGTCCGTCCTTACCGCAAGGTCGCCGTTCACGCGGTTGCCGCGCACCATGCCGCCGGCCTTCTCAATGCGTCTGCGCTCGCCCTCCTGTCAATCACACACACACACGGTAATGCACGAGCTGGATTAGTACATAGTTGCTAAGTAACGATGGCCTGCAATACAAAGATCTCTCTTACATTCATGGGCTTGTGGTCGAAGGACATCGGAATCATCTTGCCGTCCTTGCCCAGCACGCTTCGCGAGTCGCCTATTCATCACAAACAAAAAGCACACGGGGTCAGAGTATAAACTCACTTGGGTACAAACCACGCACAAACAACACAACACGCACCAGAGTTCGCAACGATGATGTGCGTGGGCGTGAGGAACGCGGCGATGGCCGTGCAGCCGCTCTGGTCCGAGCCGGAGGACACCTCCGGCTGCGACTTGATCTCCAGGTCGAGCGCCATGAACGCCTCCGTGAGCGCCACGCCGATCTCCTCGGGGGTCGGCGTCTTCGTCTTGAAGTACCCGTACTTCTCGAACGCGTCGGCGATGAACTCGATCAGGAGCTGCTCGGCGATCATCGCGGCGAGGCGGCCGCCGTGGCCGTCGCAGACCGCGAAGAGCGACGTGCCCGCGGGAAGGCGCTCGTGCTTCAGCTCCGCGATGTGCGAGTCCTCCATGCTCGTGCGCCAGCCCTGCATGGCTGAGAGCCCGAACGCGAGAATCGGGCTGTCCGGGCGTGCGCCGGTCTTTGTCTCTTTTTCGACAATCGGGGAAGTGAGGAAGTTGCCCATGGTGACGGAGAGGTACGAGGCGTGGTGGGGGCGAGAGGGCTGCTGGCGCTGGTGCTGAGGAGGGAGGCGCTTCTGGAACTTGCTGCGGCGGCGCGGCGGTGTCTGTGGTGGTGGCGGCGGCGGCTGCGCGGTGCGGGAGCTGCTGGGGGACTGATTTCTTGTGACTGTGTTCTTCTTCTGCGGGCCGCCCATTAAACACTCGTGAAACTCACAAAAAAAGACTTTGAAGGGGGGAAGTGAGGGAGAAGACTCACTTGGGTACGGACATTCCTGAAGCTGCATGCTGATGAAAAGTATGCGGATGAAAAGGTATATACGAAAAGAGAGAACAAAAAGGAGGTTTGACTGGGAGAGTGCAAGAGCGGGACAGCAGCTATGCGATTTGATGGACCTCACATGACTCTGTTTCGGAAGATGTTCCGAAATTTGCAACAGCGAGCACCTCGCAACTTCGATCCCTCCGTATATAAAAGGCTGACTGTACTGGATCAATAGTTCGTCCCTCTCGCCAATGGAAGCAAGCATTTGGGATTCCCATTCATGATAAAGCGCATTTTTGATCGAAATGGGGTCGAGACATGTTGCCTTTGTGAGAAAAAGCTGCAGCGACGAAAGATCCCTCGATTTCTACAAATGTTTGCCAATAGACCCCTCATTTTCATTTTTGTTTGTTTATCTCAGCAAAGTGTTGATTCCAGCAGACTGCCGCCAGACGTGCTTCCGACACCCTCTCTTCGCCCCGCACACCTCGGCTTCTATCCATCGTCACAAGTGCACATAGCCATCCGATCCACAGCAGCAACCCTCCTTCGGAGGAAGAGAGCCACCGCCCAACACAGCTCCTCTGCCAAGAAGCCGCGAAGCGCGATGGGGTTGGAGCGAGCGACAACGGACGTCCCAACAATTTTGTATCGGCACGCACATGACTACATGCATTCGATTGGCGTCCTGTGGGTGACTCTCGCACTGCAGCAGGTAGCAATGCACAATGCAACGACGATTTGAGAGATCGGCATCTTTCCATAGCATCAAATGCAAGTGTGAATTAAAAAGAGAGTGAGAAAGCGAGACCCTAGCTTCCGCATCTGCTAAGCTCCCATATTGTTGGCTCGTTCGTTCCTTCGGCCGCGTCTGGATGTCGATGTGCGTCTAGTGCGAGCGGATGGCAAAGTAGAGCAGCACGAAGACGAAGACGACGAAGGCGATGAGGTAGAGCATGTGCTTGCTGCCGCCCTGGTCCATCATCGCACCCAGCTTCTTCATCGTGCCGCCTAATAAACCTTCCGTGTTGTCAAAGTCTTTGCTCTGACAGTGACAACATATACGTAAAGCATGCATCAAGCGTATGGCAACATTAGTCTCGTGCACACTACCACAGACATGTCACAATGCGTTAAGATGGATCTCGAAAGCGAACGTACCATGCCGTCGAGGTAGCGGTTCTGGTCGACGACTTCCGAGTGGATGCTGGTAGAGAGCTAGTGGTGGTCGTGATGAAGCAAGCAAGCACACATGCATATACACATCCGCGTTAGCATCACCACGCACAGATTACAGCAGGAACGATACAACGCGCATGACTCCGGTATCCGTTGTGGTCACGCCATCGCACCTGCTTCAACTGGCTGATCTGCAGCGACAAATGGCTGATCTGCTCGTCATTCTGCTCCTCCAGCAGCCGCTTCGCCTGCTCGCCATTGTCCGCGTTGTTGCCGCCCATCTGCAGCACGCATACACCAAACAGCAGCACACCTCGTCAGCGCCTTTCACACACGCAAGTCCTTCTCATTGTCGGCTCTCGCTCGCGTCCAGCAGGCAAAGAGGGACGTACCGACGCCCCGGCGAAGAGCGAGTCGCGCGCGTTTGACGTGCGGCTGTTGTTCATTCGGTTGTACATGAACGCGCGCCTCTGGTCTCCTCCTCTGCTCTGTCTTGTCCTGCAGCTTGCTTTGCTCGCTCCTGCTCGTCCTCGTGGCTAATTTTGCCTCTCTTTTTTTCCGGCCAGATTTGGCCAAACTATTTGACCGAAAAAGTGACAGCAAACAAATCAGCCAATCGCATACTGCCAAATCGCACTCGACAGTTCCAGCACATAATGTGCACCACACTAAAGCATCACTGTGACCTGGAAGCGGAACCCGCCGCTTCAAGATGGCTTCATCACTTCCCACACATGAACGAGCGACCATGGACCTGCTGAGCAAGTGGAAGCAGCACAGTCCGCTGCACGGCGACGTGGACCTGGAGATGCTCGGGCCGGACCTGCTCGCGAGCCGCCACCACGGCCTCATGACGGAGCACCCGGAGGGCAACCGCAAGAACACAAAGACGCTGGTACACTCACCTGCGCAAATTGTGCTCTCCATGCGATCAGTTCATGCAGCCCACTCGCGCTAACGCCTTGTGTGAGCATGTGTATAATGGATCTGCAGGTGCTACTCATCAACGAGAAAGGGGATATGTCGCTGGAGGAGATGCGGCGCTCCGACATCCTCAAGATGACGCACGAGGCAGCGAACGCGAATTCCCATCCCATCGCACCTCTTCGTCCAGAAGACAGCAGCAGCAAAGCGAGCGTTGCACGGCAGCCTGAAGTGTCTTCTCCAAAGCGAGAGGACCGACGCTCGTTCACTGCAGCTCACTCCTCTTCTGCGAGCGCTCCGGTGCGTCTCATGGCTGGCTGTGGGCCAAGTGTACGTCCTATTGAGCTAGGCTGACTGTGGACTGTTTGGTTGGTTGTCAGGTTGTGCATATGCGAGATCTGCGAAAGCTGGACGCGAACTTCTCAGAGACCACCGAGCCGTGCATCGCCGTTCGCAAGCAGGCCATCCTCATCAACGCAGGTGGGATCCTCGTTAAAATGCTCATGGTCTCTTGTTGGTCGTTCTCACAACGTTAGCCTTTTGTCTCGTGTTGACGACAGACCCAGTGCGCACGATCATCATGCGGACCGCGTGCATCGTGTTCATCCCCGACGGCGCCGACAGCCTCATTTCGATCCTCAAGGACAAGTTCCGCGAGCTGCTGGCAGAGAAGGAGTCCGAGGTCACGCCGTTCGAGTTCAGGTGCTCTATCATTCGTATCCAGCCTCCTCAATAGAATAGACGGGCTTGTCTAACGTGACTCTCTATATGTAACTGGGGATTGTGTAGAGCGCTCGAGGCCATTCTCTTCACGTTGTGCAAGTAGGTGCCTGGACATTAAGAAGGTTTTGTTTACCGTTGAGCTACTACTCACAAGGCATTGCGGCAGACTCCTGTTTGCAGATTGCAAGAGCACGTTCCCGACGATCATGACGGCACTCGAGCGGCTCGCGAACACGCAGATCACGTCCGCGGAGCTGGAAACGCTGCGCAGTCTCAAGAACACGATCAACGACTTTGGCTCGCAGGTCTGGTCCTAATTTGCAGCTCGAGGGTGTCGAAACGAAGTCCTCAAGCTCATGAAATCGTGTCCTGTTAGTTTGCTCACACGATCCCAATATGCTGCTAGGTCGAAGGCATCCGCCGAGCACTCATGAGCATTCTCGACAACGAAGAAGACCTGCGCTTGCTGTACCTCTCCTCGGTACGAGTCTTCAGACACTCTTGAGTCAATTCTTTGCTGACTAACTGTTGTGTGCACTACTGAGCGAAGCTCCACAGTAGCCCCGAGTCAATATGCGGTGCAGCGACTTTTGATCCGGAGGTCGCCGAAGTGATCCTGGAATCCTACTTCCAGGTACGCTGCCATCAAATTCCGCGCCCCACTGTGACTGTGGGCTGATAGTGTAACCTCATGGGGGTATTACAGGAGATCCAAACGATCCGCACCAAGGTCAAGCTGCTGGAGCACCGCATCCAGAACACCGAGAGCCTCGTGATGCTCAAACTCGACGCGACGCGCAACCACTTGCTCGCGGTCGACGTGGTCTTCGGACTCATCACCGTGAGCCTCACGCTCGGGATGTACATCACGGCGGGCTTCGGCATGAACCTGCGCTCGGGCATGGAGGAGTCGCCCGGCGTGTTCGCGTCCGTGTTCTTCGGCGCACTCTCGCTCTGTGCTTTGATCGTGCTCGCAGGTGTCCTGTATTTCCGCAAGCACGGCGTGCTGAGTCTTTGAGTGAAGGTGTCACGCGCAGATGGACTTCAGCGACCATCACTCACCGCCCGAATCACAATAAAGTACCGGTAAAGGTGTCCAATCGATGTGGACTGCACTAAAGTACATCTCATTCCCAAGCGTGCTTCAGGTGTGTTGCCGTGTTATATCGGATGGATCGTGTCCATCAGAAGTGGTCAGATGGAGGTTCAAAGACCGCCACTCATCGGTCATGATTGAGACGTGAGCGGCTCGAGAGGTGCATACAGAACTGGCCAAACCTGTTGAAGAAAACTGACCGACCGGGAGCGAGTGACGGCGATACGGACAAGCGCTAACATTTGCTCCACGATCACAAGCCTGCTGGCAAATGAGACGCTCCTGTCGCCGTCAGAGACGGTGAAGGAGTGTCCTGTGAATACAAAGGTGCCAGAGCTCACAGAACGCGGAAAGATCCGCAGCT
>JAASFQ010000967.1:0-11610 GCA_023333845.1 Globisporangium polare | reverse complement strand
GCCCCTTGCGCGCGTGATCAGGACGACAAGAGTGAGCTCTTGCTGCTGGTTGTGGGTTTCAAAGTGGCGGCGTCTGGGGGGAAGGCTCCGGAGCTAGTGAGCTGTCTGCTGAGGACGACGCAGCTGGACAGCTGAAGACAAAGAAGAAACGAGGAAAGTCCTCACCTCAATCGAAGTCGTCTCGTTGCACACTGACAGGCATCCAGCGAAATGGAAGAACAGGCTAACTGCAGTGTGCAGGACTCCTGTGTAAAGTGAGCATGCTTGCGACATGTGAGCAATCGAAGTCAGAGTTGACGGGGAAGGTCCGGCCTGTTTTCATTTATCTGTGGGTGAAGATGTCCGGATGTGTACGATTTCGACTATGGACAGGCGACCCTCGAAGGCGAATGATTACGGCCCGTCGTAAATCCTGTGCTGGCCATCGATTGCTTGACCACAGATCGAAAAACCAATGGGCCTAATTCGCTCAGGGCGTTCAGACCCCAAAAGCCTTTGCAAGGTGGTTTACACAAAGGTGCTTTAGCCAATCAGAAAGCAGCAGACTAAATACGCTCACGGCCGTTGGTGTGCGTATCCTTTACGCTCAGTGCTGAACTCAGAGTCAGACAAACAGCCAACAACTCACACGCCTCGTGCTGGGCGAGAAGGGGAGGATCTGTCGAAGACGGAGAGCTCTTTCACGTTTGCTGCGTGGGGAATGGGCAAGTTGGAGATTGGAGAGGGCTTCCAGAGCTTGTATAGAAGACACCTTGCTGGAAAACACGCGTTCGCGCGAGCTCCAGCAGTGCAACTCGATGAAGACTTCCACATCGCTTCGCTTTATTACTAATAAACACATCATACCTAAGCAACACTCCCTTCATCTACTATCTCACACACTCGGAACAAAACAAACAGCGCTACAATACTCGTCTTACTGGGAGTCCATGAGGTACTGGCACACGAGCGCCACGAAGAGGTCGCCGTTGCTCCAGAGCTGCGTCAGCCGCACTTCCTCGCGCAGCAGCTCGTCGTCCGGGCCCAGGTTGTAGCGGTTCACGCGCACCTGGCGCAACAGAACCTGCGGCTCCCCGGTCACCGGGTCCGTCGTGGGCGTGACGTGGATCATGAACGACAGTTGGCGGCGCGCGCGCTCCGGGACATGTTCGCTGGTCGTCATCTCTGGGAACCGGTCGTCGCGGTCCACAAAGTCCATGACGATCACGCCAGAGTCATCGCTCACCGTTGCGGCGAACGATGTGCAGCTGTGGCTCGTGAAAGACGTCGGGCTCGTGTACTTAATCTGGTTGTACTTGCGCAGCTTGCTGGGCGTGTGGATCGGCTATTAGATTCAGAAAGAGACACACATGTGTCGTTAATTGAATGAACATCTCACAGAGAAATGTCCACTTGAGATGGACATTACTGTTGATAGACAAAAGAATGGTAACCTACCTGGAGCTCGTGCTTGACGTCGAAGCGGTGCTCCATCTCGCTGTAGACCGTATCGCAGTAGTGGAGCACAGCGTCCACGACGCGCTGCACGGACACGCGCGGGATGCGCGCGATGAAGATGCTCGAGAGGTACGTGTACGAGGCGTCGGCCGAGATGTTGGAGCGCGCAAAGGGCACGGCGCACGAGACCGACGCGATGTGCTTGGTCGTGAACTTGTCCACGAGCGCAGGCGCGAGCCGCAGCGCCGAGTCGTCGCGCACGGCGAGCTGCTCGATGCGCTCGGCGTCGGACACGTCGCGCAGGTGGAGCCGGAAATGCATCGCGCCGAAGATGTCCGTGCTCGACGGGTACGCGAAGAGCGGTGACTGCGGCAGCAAGCTCTGTAGCGTCGACATGTGCAGCTGCTGCGCCGTGAGCTGCTCGCTCAGCAGCTTGTGGCGCGCCTCGACCTGCGCGGTCTGCCACTTCTGCTTGGCGGCCTCGTACGCCATGGGCCAGAGCCCGCGCTCGGGGATGCGCGTCTGCCACTTGCCCACGAGACTCTCGAGCGTCTCCTCCAGCTGCTGCACATAGACGCGCAGCGCGCGGATCTCGATCTAATGACAAACAAACAAAAATCAAGGGCGGAAGCCAGTGAGCTCACTGTGTGAGGTGCCAGTCAGTCAGTCCCAGAGCAAGGTACTTACGGTGGCGGAGATGGTGTTTCGGCGTCGCGGCTTGGTCGGTTTCTTGAGCGGTGGCTCCGAAGTGGTCGTGGTAGACGACGACGACGACGTTACTGTCTTAACTGCTGCGACCTTGGACGTCGTGGCATCCGAGCCGTCGTCGTCGTCTTCAGACTCGCCGCTATCGGTCTGCGTGGTGCGCTCGTTCTGAGCGTTCTCCTCAAGCGGTGGTGAGCGAGCCCGCTTGCGGTACTGGGACGGCGACTGGTGCTTGGACAGCGGCAGCGGGGCGACGGAGGCGGCTGCCACGAACGACTTGGACGGCGGCATCCTGAGGACCGGTAGAGACTTCACCTGCTCGGGTGCTGGACGGCTAGCTGGGGGGAAAAGGCTTCCGGCGGACGTGAGCTCGAGAGGGAGGAACGGATTATGAGCCGCTCACAGCTCGAGAGGGAGGAACGGATTATGAGCCGCTCACAGCGCGAGGGGTAATCGAGCGCGCAAGGCTTTCCTATCCTTATCGCTCGACGTGAGGCGAGCAGCTCTGTTGAGCAAGAAGCAGTTGTTGAAACCGGCCGCATGATGATCCTCAAAGGATAGCTTGTTGGTAAACAGCGTGGGTTCGAGTTGCTTCCTATTTACAAATAGGGAGCCTTCTTTCGACGCATTTCCCGTCGGAAGACCCAATGCTTGAGCTTCTCGCCACATTGTCATATAGATGAATAGTATG
Organism: Globisporangium polare; assembly: GCA_023333845.1. NCBI lineage: Eukaryota > Oomycota > Peronosporomycetes > Pythiales > Pythiaceae > Globisporangium > Globisporangium polare. The sequence goes on along the minus strand of JAASFQ010000967.1, from coordinate 8,777 downwards.
CTAAAGTACACCCTCTTCCACGCCAACATTGGGTACGGAAAGTAAGAAAAAGCCATGCTTACAGGAATCGCGCTCATCAAAGAGCGTTCGTGGTAAACAACGCAGTTCGCGCTCGCTCATACAAACTTCAAGTCAAATGCTAGACTCTGCTTTTGAAAGGCGAGCGGGGTGGATGAATACGGTGATTGTGGCAATCAGGTTTCAATGGACCGTATCAAAAGCGACGCTGACTTGCTGTCCTGTTGAGCGTGACACGTGAAGTCATTCGTCAGATTTGCTTTCTCTCTCTCTCTCTCTCTCTCTCTCACGGACGGGATTAATAGCCACGAGCAACAACCAATTAAAGCCCACACACGCAGCACCAATCCATTTGCGTGCCTGGAGCAAGCCATTTGAGCTGGCCCACGCACTGCCCGCGGCATCCTTGAAACGCACGAGACCTCTCAGAACGGATCCCAGTGGTGCATTGTGGTTCGGGAGCGTTTGGCTTGGTTGTTGGTGGCATATAGCATGGCGCGCAGACTAATCGTGGCCCGTTTATGTCCATTTCGTTTGGTTGGATACAGTAGCCGTTTCGCTGGATACCTTTCGAAGATGACTGCAGCGAGAGTGATCACGTCGGCCTCAACTCTCGGCCAGTCAACTTCGACTGAGTGAGTGGGTCACGCCGTCGATGTTTACAAGGCCTGCTAGCTACACGCTTTCGATCAGAATCCGACATCTCACGTCAGCTACTGAAAGGTGTCCGGCGGAAAGCTGCTCGAGCTTTACTCGTCGTTCCGCTTGGCGTCTGGGTGCTTGTCGTCGTCATTCGGCGTTCGGATCGGAGGACTTGTGTTGTCGCTCAGGGTGGTCCATTGCTTTCGCCTTTGATTCGTGATCTCCATCCTCAAAACATCCCTGTCGACGCGATCCTCGCTGGTGTAGCCTCAAGTTGCGAGGCGTTGGTTGCCGCAAAGTGCTGGAGTATGCGTATGCCGCTCTTTGCCTCACGTCTGGTCTGAAGTCTTCGCTCAACTATCAAAGTAGCCACTGCGCATGTGCTCGCATCACTTCTGTGCAGTCACTCTCGCGCAGAAATCGGCTACGCGTCGTCCTCGATGGCATTGGCGATAGTCGTCGTCCACTCCTGACTCTCGTTGAGGTGCTGGCAGACGATCGCCATGAAGAGGTCGCCATTGCTGTACGCTTGCGTGATCTTGATCTCGTTAAACAGCGTCGGCGACGTCGGCGGCAGGTTATAGCGGTACACGCGTACGTGGCGCACGAGCACGCACTCGTTGCGGCTCACGGGGTCCACGCTCGCCGTGATCGAGAGTCTAAAAGCAACAACAAAAAAGCAATCGAGTCACAGACAACAGGCAGTCTATGGTCAGCCTGTAGGCCGAACATTTAGGCTAACTCCAGTGCCACAAAAGTAACTCACAATACGGAGATGTCTCGCCGTTGCCGCTCTCGGTCGCCTGTGCTGGCTCTGCTGACCTCTGCGAAGCGGTCGTCGCTATCGACAAAGTCGATCACGACGAGCCCCTGGTCGTCCGTTAGCGATGCGCTAAACACCGTGTGGCTCACGCTCTTGAACGGCGAGCCACTGGAATAGCGGAGCTGCGAGTAGTTGCACATCGGCCCCAAGTCTTCAATCGGCTACAGTATGTGCGCAAAAGCAAAAACAGTTCACAAAGCATTCTAGTCTTAGTCCAACCCCAACGCGCAGCCTGAAAAAAACAGTCAGCGGCTCACCTTGATCACGTGCCGGACGTTGTAATGCGCGCCCAGCTCAGCGTCGAGGCTCCCGTAGTAATGCAGCACGGCCCCGAAGACCTGCCGGACGCTCGCCAGCTCGATCTTGGAGATCGAGACCGTCGAGAGGTACGTGAACTCGCGGTCCGCCGTGGTCGTCGACATCATGTAGGGCAGCAGCGGCGTCGCGCGGTGCACAAGGCTGTTCGTGAACTTGTCGACGAGCACCGGCGCGAGCTTGAGCGCCACGTCGCTGCGCGCGATCAATCTCTCAGTACGCTCGCCATCGGTTGTACGAGAGGAGGAGGAGTTTAGATGGATTGGGTCGTGGATCGCCTCGAAGATCAGGAGGCTGTTGTGCAGCCGCAGCAGCGGCGACTCCGTGAGTCCCACTTGCACGGACGCCAGGTAGAGCTGCTGCAGCAGCAGCTGCTCGCGCAGGCGGCGCTGCTCCTCCTCGTACTTGGACGTGATCCAGCGCTGCTTGGCGGCGTAACAGGCGAGCTCCAGCAGCGACGGGTCCGCGATGCTCGTGCGCCACTTGTGCAGCAGACTCTTGAACTGCGCCTCGAGCTTCACTTCCTCTGCACGGAGCGAGCGCACGATGAGCTATTTGACGCAACAACCAGTCCGTCAGTATTAGCCACCAGCCATATGCAATAATACAAATGCATGGAGTGGTGAGCGTACCGCCTTGGATGGGGGCGACGACGGCGCATCGGCGCCTGGCGGCCACTCGAAGAGGTCGTCCGCATCGCTATCGTAACCACCAGCGCTCGTCGTAGTCGTCAGCGCTTTGCCCATGCTTTGTGCGGCAGTGGACGCCACACGCGCAAGCTTCTTGTAAGGTCCGCGCACGCGGCGGTGCTGCAGCGGCGCGCGTGGCTCGCTGTCGCTCGCTGTCGTTGTCGGCATCGTGAGCTGACTGGATGGATGGGACGCTGCGGGGGGGGAAGACGGTTGAACGGAGAATGGCGCCTGCGTGCGTGTGGCTCTATGTTGTCCGCACTGGATAATGACTGCTGCTTTGATGGCGCGAGATCACATGGAGAGCAGGGCACAAACAGCGTGGGTGGGATGGGCGCCATGTTTACAGCAGTTCGCAGAGTGAAGGGCATCACCGTGATCAACGCAATGCGGATCTACATCATCCTTTTATCTAGCGTATTGGGCGGGATACTCATATGTTCTGGCTCCGCGTAAACCTTTTTAAGATAGATTCAGGGAGCTGAAAAGTGAGCTGAGGCGCATCGAGACACGAGTGCGCCATCTCCTCTCACTCGTGGTCGTCGATCGAGATCAACATATCGGGATGCGTGTGTCCGCCTGCGACGCCAGTTCCCACCATATCCATTTGAACGCAAATGTGTGTGTGTGAATATTGATCGACCCTCATCGTGATGTCCTACGCATTGCTACATACCTTACGCTGTCTCTGTGTGACTCTGGCTCGACTTAGATGAGGTCGGCGACGTTCATGGGCATCTCGTCGATCTGTGTGCTATAGTACTGCTCGATGTCGCGCAGGATGCGCACGTCGTCCTCCTTGACGAAGTTGATGGCCACGCCCTTGCGGCCGAAGCGGCCCGAGCGGCCGATGCGGTGGATATACAGCTCGCGGTTGTTCGGCAGGTCGTAGCAGATCACGAGCGAGACCTGCTGCACGTCGAGCCCGCGGCCCCAGACGTCCGTCGTGATGAGCACGCGCGAGCCGCCCGAGCGGAACTCCTGCATGATCGCGTCGCGCTCCTTCTGGGGCATGTCGCCGTGCATGGACGACACCGTGAAGTTCGCCTCGCGCATCTTGGTCGTGAGCCAGTCCACCTTGCGCTTCGTGTTGCAGAAGATCACGGCCTGCGTGATCGTGAGCGTGTCGTACAGGTCGCAGAGCGTGTCGAACTTCCACTCCTCTTTCTCCACGGCCACGAAGAACTGCTTGATGCCCTCGAGCGTGAGCTCGTCGCGCTTCACGAGCACTTTCACCGGCTCGTTCATGAACTTGCGCGTCAGGTCCAAAACCTCCTGCGGCATCGTAGCCGACACGAGTAGTACCTGCGTCGACGGCGGCAGGTACCGGTAGATGTCGTAGATCTGGTCCTTGAAGCCCTTGTTGAACATCTCGTCGGCCTCGTCGATCACGAGCATCTTGATGTTGCGCGTGCGCAGGTTGCGGCGCCGAATCATGTCGAAGATGCGTCCGGGCGTGCCTGACACGACCTGCACGCCGTGGTCCAGACGCCGGATGTCCTCGCCGATCGACTTGCCGCCGATGCACGCGTGGCACTGCACGTTCATGAAGTCGCCGAGCGCGAGCAGCACCTTCTGCGTCTGCTCGGCCAGCTCGCGCGTGGGCGAGATCACGAGCGCCTGCGTCTCGTTGCTCGACGTGTCGAGCGTCTGCAGGACCGAGATGGAGAACACCGCGGTCTTGCCCGTGCCGGACTGCGACTGCGCGATCAAGTCGCGGCCCTGGATGGCCGGCTTGATCGCGCGCTGCTGGATCGCCGACGGCTTCTCAAAGCCTATGAATCATACAGGACAACCACGAGAGCACGTAAGCATGCGTGGGCATCACGAGCAATACGTGCATCCCCGTTATAGAGGCGCACCGTAGGAGTAGATGCCGCGCAGCAGGTCTTCCTTGAGCCCCATGGCCTCGAACGTCGGGTAGATCTGGATATCTTTCGACGTCGTGAACTCGACCGAGTCGCCATCGTCTTCGTCGACCAAGCGCGAGCCTGCGAGTTGCGTGGATTCGTACATGTACACACATAGACATTTAGTTCGGTATGCAGCCCACGTCATGTCGTACTAAGCGCTGCTCGCATACAGAGAGAGAGAGCGCGACGTACGCTTGCGCGCGTCTCCTCCATCCTCGCGGCCCATGTTGCTGCTTTCGTTATTCCAGCGGGTTGCTTGTGCAGGAGAAGCAGGAAAGAGCTGGTGGTCTTGGCTTTTTGGTGCGTCGGAGCGGTCATAATTGTAAAATGTCGTGAAGAGTATGAAAAATCACAGCAGTGACTGTAATTAGCCTCTAGTTTGTGGCGGGAAATGCAGTTTCGAGCACGTGTGAGGACGACTGGGAAGATCGCTTCAATTGGTTAGCCTTTTTACCTTGGCATAAGCGTACATTACAGAGGGTTTCTTCGGCGTCAGTGCCAATCCAGTTTGCTAATGCTTGCTGAAGAGAGGTTACTTTCACATGTGTTTGAGATACGCCAGATAAACCGTATTTTACTCGCTCCCCTCTCCGAATCAAATCCGTCTTCTTCGCTTCTCAAAAGCAACAACGACGAACATGTGGCGCGCCGGAGGATCCGCTGCGCCAACGCTCGCGGCCGTGGGCGTCACTGCGGCGGCCCTCGCGGTCGGCAGTGGCGTCGCGCGCCGCTACTTTGCGACCAGTGGATGCCGCGCGTCTGCTGCGGTAGCGACTGTCACGCGCCGTCGGCCTGCTAGCGTCGGCGACCGGCTCGAGAGCGTCGAGACGCCCTGTCTCGTCGTCGACCTCGATGCGGTGGGTTTACTAATGCTGCATGCTGACAAACCTCACTGCTACTGGTCTCATGTTGCTAGTGAATGGTGATGTGGCTATGTGTATGTGTGTGTGTGTGCAGATGGAGAAGAACCTGGGGGCGCTGCCGCGCTCGCTGAAGCGCGCGACTTCGCACGTCGTCGCGATCCGTCCGCACGCCAAGGCCCACAAGTGCGCCGAGATCGGCCGCCTGCAGCTCCAGCACTCGCAGGTACGCTTGACTGTGGTGTTTGAATTACACTATACTAGTGCGTGGTTCGCAGCGTACTCACTTTTCCATATGCGTGGCTCAGGCGGTGGGTCTCTGCTGCCAGAAAGTGGCGGAAGCCGAGGCCATGTTCGCCGGCGGCGTCAACGACCTGCTGCTCAGCAACGAGATCTACGGCGCGTCGCGCTACGAGCGCATGGCGCAGATCGCGCGTGACGGTGGCGTCGTGACGCTCATCTTCGATCATGAGGAGACGATCCGCCAGGCTGCGTTCGTCGCGGCCGCGTTCGACGTCACGTTCCGCGCGCTCGTGGACGTGAACGTCGGTCAGAACCGCTGTGGCGTCGACACAGTGGACCAGGCCCTCGCGCTCGCCAAGCAGATCCAGACGGCCAAGCACCTCGAGTTGCGCGGCATCCAGGCGTACCACGGCTCGGCGCAGCACATCCGCAGCTACGCGGAGAAGGTCAAGGTGGTCGCGGCGGTCGCGGACAAGGCCAAGCTCGTGCGCGATGCGCTCCGCAGCAACGGGCTCAACTGCGACGTCGTCACGGGGGGCGGCACCGGCACGTACTTGCTGGAGGCGCAGAGCGGCGTGTTCACGGAAGTGCAGCCGGGCTCGTACCTGTTCAACGACGCCGACTACGCGCGCAACCTCGGCCAGGATGGCCACAAGGTGCGCGAGTGGGAGCAGAGTCTCTTCGTTCTGACGACCGTCATGAGCACGAACGAGAGCGCGCCGCGCGCGGTCGTGGACGCTGGTATGAAGGCCGTGTCGCTGGACTCTGGTGCGCCGCTCGTGTTCTCGTCCATTGACGCGAGTGCGCTGCCGCCACTCGAGTATCAGGGCGGCGGCGACGAGCACGGCATCCTCGTGCCCGTGGCTGCGACCCCCAAGTCTGCGGTTCCGATGCCGTCGCTCGGCAAGAAGCTGCTGCTGACGCCCGGCCACTGCGACCCGACGACCAACCTCTACGACTTTGTGGTGGGCTTCCGCAACGGCGCGGTGGAGCACGTCTGGGAGGTCGCGGCCCGCGGTCCAGGCAACTAAACCCCTTCGGATATCATGGTCAGAGCCGAACCCAACATCATCAAGAGCCAAGCAAAGTGTACATCCATCAATACATTGTGAGTGCGCCGTGTGTGGCGACTTAGTCAAACGAGCTGCTGGTGGTGGTTGGCGATATGCAGAGATCCTTGCTTTTGTGAAATACGTAATAACGGGGTGGCGGCTGCCGCCAACGGACTCATGTGTGGTGGGCCTCGACCCCTGTGCAGCCGTGGAAGACGCCCTCCTCCTTGCGCGCGAGCTTGTCGACGATGAGCGTCTTCATCTTGTCGTGGCACATGGGCATCTTGGAAAAGAACTTGTCCTGCTGCTCCTGCGAGATCTTGTGCGGGTACATGTGGAACTTGGCCATGAGAAAGCGCTTCATGATCACATAGTTCTTGCCGTTCGCGTCCACGTGGCCCGTGAGCACCACGCCGCTCGAGACGTCCTTGCGGATGCGCTCCGAGTCCTGGTACGGATGCAGGTCATCCTGGTCGATGTAGTCGGTCGCCATGATCGCCACGTTGTCCTCGAAGCGGCTGTAGAAGAGCGCGTTGCTCTCCACGTCCGGCAGTGTCAACGCCTCGTCCTCGTTCCACTGCATGCTCGACACGATGCGCTGGTGCATGAAGTTACACCGGATCTGGTCGTACGACTCGCGCACGGTGAGGCAGCCCATGGAGCTCGCCAGCGCCTCGTCCTTGCCGGCGATCTGCTCGTAGATCGCGCCGGCCACCGCCAGCACGCCCACGTCCTCGTACTTGGAGATCGCAAAGTTCACGCAGTAGTTCTTGCCGAACTTCTCAAACATGTCCGAGTACTGGTACGGCTGGTCCAGGTTCAAACCCTGCGACTTCTGCTCAATGTACTTGAACGTCATGTCCAGCTTCTCCTCGCGCAGCGCCAGGATCGTGCGCCGCCGGTCGTCAAAGTCGTGGCCCAGGTGGATGTACGACTCCATGGGTGTCATGAGCGCGAGGCGCTATTATACATTACAAAGAGACAAATAATGGTTGAGAACACCAGGTACAGCCAATGTTTGAATGGAAGACGTGGTCACGTACCACATCGTTCACGGGCGCGAACGAGAGCATGGCCTTGAAGTTGTCCAGGTACACCTGCTGCTGCGACACGAGCTCGTTCAGGATCTTCCCGTCCTGCGCGCTCTTGGCGACAGCGTCCTTACCGCGGCCACGCTTCGCCTTGATGTTCTTGCGCTGCGGGCGACTCGACTTGGCGCGCGAGAGCAGGTAGTCGTACTGCGCCTCCAGGTACTTGGCCTCCTTCTGCAGCAGCTCGGCGTCGTTCTGGGCCTTGAGCTCCGCGTCCGCCTCGTTGTAATCCTCGGCGTCCTCGACTTCCACGTCGATGTCCTCCTCCACCTCGGTCTCGCCTTCGGCCGTGAGGTCGATCGCTGTCGCCGCTGGGGGGTTGGCCCAGTACGCCATCCCGTGGTGGTTCTGGATCATCTGCGACGCCTGCAACATAAAGTCGTCCTGCTCCTGTTGTTGTTGCTGCTGCTGGTGGTTCTGCTGTTCAGGCGCCATGCCCCACAGCTCCTGGTCCTTCAGCAAAGTGCACTCGAGGTCGTCAAAGTCGCCGCGCGCGGGAGAGTTCATGAACTCGTTCTTGCTGCTTGGGCACGAGCTCGGACAGGGGGACGACATGACGTCAGCGTCCGTGAGCGCGTCAGCGTCGAGGTCCTGGGTGTTCCTGGGGGAAGACGACGACGTAGATGACGAAGACGACGAGTTGGACGTGTGCGAGAACGACGAGTTCATCGCGAGGAAGCTGCCGTTCGTGTCCATGTCCATCTTCACCACCTTCTCCATCTCGTTCAGGAACGCCTCGCCGTTGATCAGGAACTCGGAAAAGGCCGCGTCGTCATGGTCGGCGTTGTCATTTTCAGTCGTAGACGAGGGCGCCAGGACGCCAAAGCCCGCCGTGACGTTCAGCGTGCGGTCGCACTCGGCGATCGCGTTGAGGCACTCCGAGTCCGTCGGGTCGCAGATGCCTTCCGTGTCCACGATCGACTCGAGCCCGAAGAAGTTGCTGTTGAGCAGGTCGTCCACGGTCGCACTCGTCGTCGTCTGCGCTTGGGTCGTCGCTTGGGCTTGCGCGGGCACGCTGAACGACGCGTGGTCGTCCACGAACTGGAGCAGCTCGCTCTCGAGCGCGAAGTCATCGGGGATCGTCGTCGCGGCCGCCATTTTCTTATTTAGACCGAGGGGAGGGGGGGGGGG
>JAASFQ010000966.1:0-11613 GCA_023333845.1 Globisporangium polare | reverse complement strand
GGCCACCTGGTTCTTCGCGGCGTCGCCGATCAGACGCTCCGTGTCCGTGAACGCCACGTACGACGGGGTCGTGCGGTTGCCCTGGTCGTTCGCGATGATCTCCACGCGGTCGTTCTGCCACACGCCCACGCACGAGTACGTCGTGCCGAGGTCGATGCCGACGGATTGTCCAGCAACAGCTTGAGCCATCTTGGATGAGAGAGTCTTGGGGGGGGCTTGGGGGAGCGAGGTGGTCGGTTCTTCGTTCACTCTTGCGAGGAAAATTGGAAATGAGCACCAGCAGAGCGCGGGCGTCAAAGGCCGCCCTGCTCGGAACACAAGATATCAACCACGCTGCTCCATGGGAGCCAAGAGCGCACGCTCGATCCAGCCGCGAACCTTCGAGACAAATCGAGGCGGCAGACAAGAAATGACTGGCCGTAATGCGCGCTGATTGGATCTGAAAGACGCTGGCGCGCTATTTAAGCCAATGATCTTGCACAATAATAGCCGTTTCCACATCCGACCAACTGGCGATCAGGTACATGGTGGCTGGCAAAGGGATCCATTTGGTCGCCGACTGAGGGACAAAAGCGCTGGGAAATCGTTTTCGCTTGGCGTGTGGATGCTGAACCCCCAGCTCGAATGTTCTCGAACGTTGCCACTTGGTCGCCTTCAAAATGGCTCGGCTCTGTCCACCCGAGGTGCCAATTTCACCCAATGAATGTGCGACATCAAATACGGTGGCAACGACTCGTGACATGAATCGAAACTGCTCGTGACAAGATTTGCAAATGGGTTGACTTGACAAATCCAAAGCTGAAGAGCTCCAACGATGCACCAATGCAATGGAGGACGAGGCGACTTGCACGAGCGACAGAGGATTCGAGAACGCTGGGCTGTGGGTGGCTCTATACGTTGGCTTAGAATGTTCTCGTGGGTTTGTGTGCACTGCAATGGGTCTGTTGCATGCAACAACAGGCTGGGCTGCTCGTGCGTGCGACTGCGACAGCCTGAGCGAGCGACACGCTGCTTGCTTACAGGTCTTCGGCGGGCGTGTACGTGCGCACGTACTCGAGGAACAGCGCTGCGCAATGGGAGAACACACCTAAGTTCTCATGTTCGTATTGCAGGCAAGAGCTGTCCTGGAGACGCAATGGTCGCGTTACGGTACCTTGTCGTCGCTCCAGGATGCGCTTCATCACCTGCTCGTGCGACCTGTTCAAATAAGGAGATACAAGCACGACAACGATGGTGAGCAGCAATATCGAAGACGCTTGCACCAGTAGCAAGTGCAACAGCAAATAGCGCACGAGTCAACGAGCACTCACCTCCACTTCATGATCACGTTGCGCTTCTGCGGCGTGAACTTCTTGGCGCGGCTGTGCGTGAACTGCTCACACGCAAAACAGCAACAAAACGAGCACACACGATGAGCACATCGATCAGTTCATACGCTTCTTATAAAGACCTCACGTCCATAGCAACACCAACGTACCTTCGAGAGTGCATTAAGGATGAGGAAACCGAGGATCGACAGTCCAAAGAACTTCACCAACGTCACGAGATCTGATCACAAAAGGCAACACATACGACAAACATAAGAGACCAGGAGTGTTTGTCCACCACAAGGGGCGGAACAACCTGATCAAGTTGTCCTCCAAAAACGGATGCCTCACGGCACAAAAAGTGTCCACTTGTCACAACAACAACAACAACCGCAGCAATATATACAAAACTGAACGCACCTGGCTTGGTCGTGTCTGGGAAGAGCAGCGGCTGGAATCCACTGTAGAGCGTGTTCACCGTCGACATCACGTGCTCGGCCTCTCGCACAGCCACTGGCAAGTACTCTTCGCATTCCACCTAATGCCATTTCACAACAAGCCAAAGTCAAAACATTCAGATCAGTCACCACAACTCCAACGCTTTCTCCACAATGCATCAACACCTTCGGACGTACCACGAGCGTGATGAAGGCCACAAGCGGGATGAGCCAGGCCGAGATCGCGAAGAACACGGCGACGATCTCGCGCGAGCGCTTGGCCGCGATCTCCATCTCGTCCTTGGCCAGTAAGGCCTTCGTGTGCGCGATCACGAGCTTGCAGTCGTCCTCCACCTGGCTCAGGTTGTCCTGCACTTTCTGGTGGATCGAGTTCTCGATCGCGGCGCACACCTCGTTGATCTGATTCACGTCGTCGCCCAGGACGTTACCGTCGGCGCTGTTGCTGTTCTGCGACGACTGCTGGCGCTGGTTCTGGTTCTTGCTTGGGAGCCACATCGCCGGGATCTCGAGGCCATGCTGGTTGTTGATGTGCTCCTTGATGTTCTGCGTGATCTGCACCATGAGCTTCATGAGCTCCTTCGGGTTGCTCACCGTGTCCGCCTTCGTCAAGTAGTATCTAGAGTACAGTCGTGTCAATAATCATACAGCTATCACAGATACGCACAGTGCCTATACAAGCAAGGCCGCACCTGAGCTTGTCAAAGTGCTTGGCGTTGAGCAGTTTCACGACGTTCATCGTGCGTGAGCAGAGCGCCTGGCCCATCGGGTCCATGAACACGAACACGAGGTCAGCAGCGTCGGCGAAGCCCAGGATTGCTTCGTTCACGTCGAACGGGTACGAGATGTCGCCATCCACGAGCCCAGGCGAGTCGATAAAGTCCACCTGCCAAGTGCACAATGCATGAAAATAATATGAGGTCAAGAGTCTATACGTGGCCAGCACCAACTCCATACTCACGTACCATCGGGAAGCTGCGCTTGGTCGACACGCTCACGCAGGTCTGCAGGTTCTCGACGAGCGGCTTGCCGAACTTCTCCTTGAGCGGCTCGAGGTACGGGTAGAGCATGACGGTCGAGTCGCCCTTGATGGGCGCGAGCGTCTTCTTGCTGCCGCTCGTGACGAACGTGAAGCCCTGCGTCTCGATGGCCACGCCCGTGCGCTGCACGTCGTCGCCGATGTACCAGTTGATGAACGACGACTTGCCGGCGCTGTGGTTGCCGATCACGAGCACGTTCACCTTGCGGCGCGGCGGGTGGATCGTCGTGACGCCCACGCTGCGCGCCATGGCGACCACGCCCTCGTCCGGCTGCGCGTACAGTGCGTGCACCTGCTTCATGATCTCGGCGGCCTTGCCGTCGCCATCGCTCACCTCGCTCTTCGCCATCGTGATCCGGCGGATGTGGTGATGGTCGCTCGTCTGGCGTCGGTCGATCTGCTTTGGATGGGACGCGTCGATTGCGGCGTTGGGCCAAAAGTGCGCGCCAGATGTCTGCCTCGCATATCGAGTCCATCTTGCGCTTATCACTGTATTTGTTTTTTAAAAAAGGGTATTTTTGGCACCTGTTGTACTTTCGCTGAAATCTATCAACCAAAGCGGCACTACAGAGACATATAAACACTCAAGAAACGCGTTTGAACCAAGACCGTGCGACTAAGTGCGAAATGAGCTCCTCGCTCCAAATCTGTGACGTGTGACAGACGCCGTTGCAAGAAAAAATACGTGACGCAATGCCCAGCTTCAAATGGCTTCACCTTCCTCCATCAAGAAAGCGCTCTCACGTGACGCTGCCTCGCTTGCTCTTGCTGCTATTCCCAAGCAGCTTGAACGACAGGTGCTGGTCCACGAGCATGATCTCGCGGTCGAGATTCAGCAGCGCGTCCTGCACTTTTGCGGCGTGCGCCTCCTTCTTGTTCACGCCAAAGAAGAGCAGCTTCATCGTCCTCTTTACGCCCGCCACGCGCTTCTGGCGCTTCAGTGTGGCTTCTTGCTTAGCTTGCTTCTTCACGAGCTTGCGTTCCGCGCGCTCCTGGCGCTCGAGATCCTTCTCGCGCTGCTCTTCCTGCTGCTTGTTCGTGAGCCACACCCGCGCCGAGTCGACGTGCTGCTGATGCAGCGACAGCGCCTTGCTCGCCAAGAGCTTCGGGAAGCCTTCATACAGCAGGATCACGAGTTCCGCCGACGCACCCTTGCAATCGCGAGCCAACTGGTTCTCATGCAGCTTCTCCTTCAGCGCCTGCTTGACCTTCAGCCCACTGTTGACACCCGCGCCGACAGCAGCGAGGGCCGTGGCGCGCGCGCGTCGCTGGGTCTTGAGGATCGCTCGCACGCGCTCCATTTGCGGAGTGGCCGGGTAGTCCTGGCACTTGTCCGTCGCGTACCATAGGAAGAACTCGTCAAAGTCGATCTTGCCGCTCTTGTCCGTGTCGATTTCGTTCATGATATCGCGCGCCTTGGACTTCGAGATCGGCTCACAGAGCTCCGCCGTGAGCAAATGGTGGAACTCCTTCCCGTCAATAAACCCCGAGGCATCCTGGTCTGCAGTCCCAAACGCTCGCTTTGCATCCTCAAAGAGCAGTTGCTTGCGCCGCGGATCGATCACCTCGACCACGTCTTCATAGGCTTCTTCCTCTTGCTCTTTTATCGCTGCCTCTCGTTCTGACTGGAGCCGTGCCTGGGTAGCCTTTTGGCTGCTCTTGCGCCTCGAGCTTTTCCTCACTGAGCTCTTCCTCCTCTTGTCAACCTCAACTTCAGCCACCACATCTGGCTTCTTCTTCTTCTTGCGCCTGGTCTGGTAGACGTACTTCCTCCTCTCTGCGTCCCAACAGCGGCGCCATTCGGATCCTTCAAACTCAAACACCTCGTCGTCAAAGTAAAAGTCAAACGTGAGCTCTCCAGCGTTCCATCGTGGGAGAAAGACGCTGTTGAACACGTCGCGTGCGTTCTCGATCGGGATGATCGCCTCGTCGTCCTCGACCCACTCGAGCGCGCAGATTTCCTTGAGGAACCGGAAGAACACCTTGCGCTTCGACGCATAGTCACTCGGCTCCAGACACGCGACACTCGGGAACCCAGGCACTTTCGGAATCACTGGTGGTGGCGCCGCATCGCTTGTAGGGCTCAACACGCTCAGCTTGTCCTTGATTGACGAACCCGCGGGCGGCACCAACGCATTGAGCTTCTCCCTGTATCTCCTCATCGTGCGCTTGGCCTTGAGTGCGTCCTTGAGCAGGTCGCTCGCCTGCGAAGCCACCTTGTTGTCGCGGACGCCCTCGGCGAACCAGAGCAGCAGCTCGTCAAACTGGATCTTACCGTCCCCCGACTTGTCCATCGCGCGCATCGCGTCGTCGATCTGCTCGTCACTCAGCGGCTGGCAGAGCTCTTCCCTAAACATGCGCTTGAACTCAACTCGGTCGATGGACCCCGAGCGGTCGCTGTCGTAGCGGTCGAAGGCGTCGCGCAGGATCGCCTCGTGCTGCATGCGGATCGCAAACAACTCGTCCTCGCGCTCCTTCTGGGTACGTTCAGCCTGCAGGAGCGTCTGTTGGTGGTGCTGGTACATTGCGAGCGTCGTCCACTGGTACTTGGTCACAACGTCCTGAGCTGTGGACAAACCACCCAGTGGTGTTGTAGTTCTAGACCACTCGTGGGTCTTGAACCGCTTCGAGTCCCACCAAGGCACCTTGACTCTGTGATCGCGACCTGAGTGGCCACCACCCGCAGGATCGCAATGCGCTCGTTCAAAGCAACTGCCGCAGAAACCTCGAACCCTGGGCTCGGTGGTGGTGCTCTGAAGCTTGCAGGTCGCACAGCATCTCCTGCAAGCCGCGACCTCGCACACGGCGCACATGTTCGCACTCGGGTCGTTCATCGCGCGGATATCGATCCTGTCGGCCAGGTGCAGCATCCGCTTCCCACTGCGGTGCAAGGTGGCGAAGCAGTTCGCACAGAGCGCCTGCGTGCAGTCGCGGCACTTGAGCGTCGCTAGCACAAAGCTCTTCTTCATGGTCTCACTGTCGGTCTCCTGTTGCTCTTGCTGATGCTGATCAGCCCCAAAGCACTCTTCGCACAGTGGGGCATTCGGAAAGCGCTCGGGCGTCGCAACGAGGCACTGACACAGCAATTTGAACCGTTTGCGCGCAAAGTACCGCCTGGAGATCCTCTGGATGGCCCTCGCAGCGTAGCGATAGCGAGTCATCGCTTCTTGGAAGTTGTGGTGGTCGAGTCGTCGTTTCACAGTCGCGTGGTGCCACCGCTGGAGCTTGAGCGCCGCGCGATTCCGCTTCCTCGTGAGCCACTTGAGCTTCAGGCCTCGAAACCAGACCTGCAGACGACGAGCTCTGTCGTGCCGCCTGGCTTCGCGGTAACTCTGAGCGAGTCGACGAGCTAAAGTTCTTCGAAAGTATGCCTGCAGGTCGATCGCCGTGGCTTCGTGACTCACGCTCTGGAGCGCGTCAATCCAGGTCATGACACTCAGGACAGACGACGGAGGTGATGATGATGCCGTGGTAGTCGCGAGCGGGAGCACTAGCGACGGGGTTGATGACTCGCCACAAACACGCTCGAACCTCCGCTGGTTATGACGACGGCGACGAGTGCTGCTGCTTATCACCAGCGGCGAGGTATGGGCCCCAGTAGTCACCAGGTATGGCGACCGGCCCTGCCAGAATCCGACGATGCATGGCAGCGCATGCGGCTCAACCCCCAGCCAACTCAGCAGACTGTACGCCGTGTGGGCTTCATCGTCATCTTCACATTCAGCTTCGACACCTTGACTCATTCTGCTGGGGACGGTCTCCGTAGCGCTGATCGTGCCAAACATCATGCGCTTCTTGCGCAGGTAGCGCCAGTTGGTGGCCACCGTGTTGAAGATCTCCGTGAGCTCAGCGCGCACGGGCTGCCATGGGTACGACACGAGCGCAAAGGCCCACAGATCTGCTGGTCTGGATTTGCTCTCATTCTTGCCGTGGAGTGCCTGGAACAAAGTCTCGGCCGTGAAGTGTGCAACGTCCAGTCCCTTGACCACGCGCGCGTCGAGCTGGTACTTGAGCTTGGTGCGCAGCACAAAGAGCTTCTTGCGCGCGCGTTTGCTGCGAAATGCGCGCTGGATGCGCGTCGCCATCTCGATGCGCCGTGCGCCGACCGTGTCAGCCCAGAACTGGAACAGCCCTTGTTGGAAGATGAACTGCTTGAGCTTCACGTTGTAGAAATCGTTTGCGAGGCTCGTTGTGAAGTGCAGGTCGCGCAGGATCGGCACACGCTCGCCCCAGTGTTTCAGTGCTCTCTTGAGCTGCGCTTTAGCACGGAAGGCGTCCATCTGCGCGAGTTGGAGCCGGTGTTCACGTCGATGGCGAACGTATCTGGTCCACTGCCTCCAGGAGTTCGCCTTTGAGTGTTGGTCGCGAAACGTGTGGCTCTGGTGCGTCCATGTGAGCTGCTGCTTTGTGGTGCACATGTGGAACACCCATTGACGAACGCCACACGCATAGCGTCTTTTGCGACAGCTTTGGTCCACTGCAGAAAGACACACACAAAATCCATGTCGATATCATTCGCACACAAGGAGAGATGGTGGTGTGCAGTGCTACAGTACCTTGCTTTAGGAACGCGACGCGCTTCTGGAATGCCTTGAACGTCCTCTTGAGTAGACAGCGGTCGTCATGTTGCTGCGCCTGCACCAGAGCGCTCTTCATGGCCAGCAGGTCAGTCTTCCATCTCGCAATCGCAAGCTCCTTGAGATGCCGGTGTCTCCATGCGATGGCCTTCTTTGTCTTCCGCTGGTAGCTGCAGTAAAGCGTCCACTGGTGCCAGTAGTGCAGTACAGCCTTCAGTTCACTCAACCTATGTCTCACAGTCAGCTCGGGAAGCTTCTCATGGACCCAAAACCGCCAGACTCGACGCTTGAGATGTAGTTCTGCCATTGCCTCTGCCCTCTTGTGCTTGTTCATGCGGTCGTGACGATACGCGTTGAACGCCTTCCACCCGCTGAGCATGCGCTTGCGCAGCTTCTGGTGGCGGAACCACTTGACGCGCCGCAGCGACTCGTTCGAGACCTTCAAGGCACGGGCTTCTAGCACCAGCAGTCGAAAGGCGCGCCATCGCTGGAAAGCGCGCTTTATCTCTGCGAACCGCTGACGCTTCCAGCGTCCGAGCACGTGTCGACGTCGCTGGCGCTGCTTGTAGCACTTGAAGAGCGTGGGTAGCAGCTGATGGAGTTGGTGTACTGCGCGTACTTTCTTGTGCATCATGACGCGGAAGTAGTGCCAGCGCCAGTGGATCTGAATGACTCTCGCATTGAAGAAATCGAAGTCGTGATGGAAGCGCTTGGTGGAGACGAGCAGCTTGCAGCCTGCGGACGTGTTCAGCCGCCAAAGGCCCCTGAGTTGGTCGCGCTTGATCTCATCCAAGCCTGCCTGTATAGCTATCATAGACAGCTTCCACCGTGCTGAGCGCTGAAAGAACCAGTCGGAGCGACGCCAGCGGGGGAAGAAGCCGTCGCTCCAGCTCTCGAGCCACGCGAGCTGCCTGCGCATCAGCGTCTTCCTGGCATTGAAGCAGCGCAGCAGCGCAGTGATCACCAGTGCCGCTCGCTGGCGTTTTCTCTTGATGAACGACCTGAGCTTCTTCTGGATTCGGGTTGCAGCACATTCGTTGGTCTCAACAATGTTATCGACAATTTCGGAAACTGTCGACGCGACTTGGATCTCGTGATACCTGCGCCAGGCTTTTTGGATCCGACACGCTGGCGAGAACAAACGACGAGAGCGATTCCTTCTCATCGCTATGCCCACACGGCAGCGAACACAGTACGCGCGCACGCAGCGCTGGATCTTTGTAGCTTGACAGCACACGAACTCGATCGTTGTCAGCGCAGTATGTCGATACACAGCAGTATACGCCGTCTCTGCTGCAGAGCGAACCCACTGGCGCCTGAGCGCCACCCGTCGACGTCCTCTGTGCCCACGCCAGCAGCGCTGAATGGTCAGCGCACCCTCTCTCTGGCGCTGTCTAAACGCGATCTTGCGGATCTGGTAGCTTGCATAGCACCTCTGAATGCACAGTGCTGCCACATGCTTCGTATGCTCGAGCACGAGCCGCTGGAAGAGTCGACGCGCCAGGAAGCACCGCCCTGCGCTCTGGATCTTGGTCGCGTTCACGAGGCGCACGTGGTCGCGGTACGCCTGCGCGAGCCCACGGAAGCGCATGAGCAGCCGGTACTTGCGCCAGTAGCGCTGGATGCCCTGAGCGCAGCGGTTGTGCTCGCACAGGCGGATCGCGAGCGTCACAGTGAGCCACTGGTGCAGGAGGACGCGCATACGCAGCTGCTGCTTGCGCTGCACGATCGCACACGCGTGCGCGAGACTCGTCTGCTTGAGCAGCAGCACGTGGCGCGCGTGGTCCGTGAGCACGCGGTGCGTGAGCGTCTCCTGCTTCCAGCGCGCAAAGCTCAGGCGGATGACGCGCGTTAAGTGGCGCGTGAGGGTCTTGCACATGGCCGTGAGCACCACGCGCTCGGCGAACGCCACATGCTGCTTCTCGAGCAGGAATGCCACGGGGATATCCAGGCCCAGGCGGTCGATCTTGACCTACAAGGTCATAGGATGGCTCATGTTAGCCTCACTCTAGCTCAGCCAATGTGTTGATGCCTGGTAGATAGAACAAACTTGTGTATGAGAAGTCGCACCTCGAGAGCACGCGCAAGTGTGGTCGCCTGCCGCTCATGCGACCGCTTCTCGCGCTCGATCTGCTTCATGAGCGGATCCAGAAGACCAGCTGAGCCCCGGTGACCTAGCGTTCTCTTAAGCTTGAGCTTGGGCTTGTTGGTCGTGGCTGGCGGTCTTGTGCCTCCGTAGATCCTGGTCTCGTCCTCCAGCGTCTGCTGCTGCGTTCCCTTCTCCATCGGATCTCTACGCGTGTGCGTGTGAGTATAATGTCCACCCAGCGCCTCATGCTCCGACTGCCAGACGTTCGTGACGTTGTTGGCCTTGTGGCTGAGCGGCTCGAGCGACCTGACTCGCGCGTCTCTGCTGCGCTGCTGTTGCTTGGACAAGCGACGGACCTTGGCGTCGAGGCTCGGACTGGCGTTCCACGAGCTGGACTTGGAGTTCCCATCGCCCGTCGTGGGTGCGTGGATGCCTGTGCGGGCTTCGTCTCGGCTGTCTGCACACACGAGCGTCAGTTCAAGATGGCAGTGCAGAGCTCAATACAACCGACAGCATAGCGCTGAGTACCTTGACGACGCTGCACTGAGTCGCTATACGGGAGGATGACGCGGGTGCCGCCCGACGGCGAGAAGAGCATTGACGCGTCCATTGCGCGCGCATCACAGCGCACGACCCAGCCTGCTCACTCGCTCATTCACTCACGTATTCATCCACATGAGCAGCAGAAGCAGCACGAAACGACCAGTCTGGTTCGGCGATCCTTCCGTCAACTATTCCTGTGCACACGAAGATGAAGATGCAACAACGCTGCTGGATGCCACGCTCCTCCTCGCGAGCAGCTCTCTGCATGCAAACGACCAGCACATGCGCTCATCGACCACAGGGCCGCAAAGCAGGCGTACGTCCGCAAGCTCGCCACGGCCAGGCAGTCATTAGCCCCTGGCAAATGCGTTTGGACGCTTTTGCAGCACGCACGCAATTTATTAGGCGCGCTTTTCATATAGCGCGTGAGAACTCAGCGCAGGCAGACAGCAGAAGCGCACACACCCCGGTAGAGACGGCGGCCGAAGCTCAAGCCCGTCGCGACCAAGTCGCGTTCGTTCGTTCGTTGTCCACCGCTGCCGCCACCCTCCAATGCAAGGCGCCGGCATGCCGTTGTTTGAAGTGCTGGTGTTCCCTGAAGAGTGGCGCTCCACCCACCACCTCCAGAGATTTTACGACCTGCTGGACAGCGCAGTCGACTCGATCCATATGTCGACGTTTGCGCTCTCCAGCATGCTGGAGTCGCTGCTGCGCTCCTTGCGGCAAAGAAGAAGAGCAAACCAACATCGACGTGGCCATACTTGTGGACCACGCCGTGATGCATTGCTCGGGAAGCAAGGCGAACGACCCCATCGCAGGCGACGTGGCCATCTCCTCCCAAGCTTCATGCAGCACCGCTAAATACGTGCTTCTCGACAACCACATTGCGATCCACGGCTCGGTGACCCTCACCCAGCACGCGAGGACCAGCGGATGGTCCAACACAAGCGGAGGAGCTCCTGAAGCCGAAACCGCGCCGTCACTGCGCAGCCCACGAGAAGAGGACTGGTCAAGCTGCTGATCCAGATGGGCAATGCAATATCTTCTTGTCCGGGCCGGCCAACTTGATAGATCTCGAACGAATGCGTGCTCGGCAAGAGTGAGCACGAGCTTTTCATAGCAGATGCATATCCGCTTTATGTGGCGAGAACAATCCACCGCACCTTTCTTCACGTCTCGGACACATATTCGGACAACTTTCCACTTCGCTGTCCAGGAGACCGGCCAGTGGGCGGGCCGCTTGTGCACGCGATGAGCACCGAGCAGCGAGCACCAAGCAGCGCTCGCGCACGTACGCGAGCACCATGTGCAGTTGATCCAGCGGCGCGCGGCCGCCTTGAGCGTGCTCCACACGGCGTGCTACACGCGGCGTGGCTCTCGCTGCTGCCGACCGTGCTCACGAACCCGCTGGATTAGCGCCCGCCCAGCTGCAGCTCCACGCACGAGGTGCTCGGCGTGCAGCGCCTGCGAGCACACGCGCGCGCGCAGCAAGTAGTTTGGCGCGTGCTGACGACGAGCCTCACGACCGTGACTGCCGTCCGAGGCGCTCGTCGTGCGAGCGAGCTTCCTTCAACCACAACCGTTTATTGCTCGAACTTTTTTT
>JAASFQ010000965.1:0-11620 GCA_023333845.1 Globisporangium polare | reverse complement strand
CTGACAAGACCCTAACACAATTGAGGTACAGTCTCCTGACCCTATACGTTGTACGACTTATATGTGAGCAGGAATCGAAAGGTACGGACAGCCATTTTTTCGAGGGACGACTCCACAACCTAGAAATGACCGGACGGACGTGCACAGGATCTTTTCTATAGTACTCTCTTGTAATGGGCCTCAGCACCCATTACATGAAGGTGGATCTGATTCTTCGATCGTGTGTGCCACACTCCACCTTCACTGTGCATTGTGGGTGCAGAAGAACAAATGGTTTGCAGCAATACGTGCCCCACATGTACGGGTGACGTCATCAGGTGACGACACAGAAGGATTCCAGTACCTGTCAGTATAGGTGACGTCACATGTACCAATCAGTACATAGTGATTGCTCCATATAATAATCAAGTACGGAATGATGGTTCCTGCTTGGGAACTTGACTGGTGACGTGTGCAACGTGTCTCTGCCAGCTGAAGGGAGTGGCGTCAGCCAATCACTTCACGGGGAATTTTCCCAGGACTTCAAGTTCAAGTTCAGCGGGTTAAACCCCAAATGTACCCAAGGTTTTATATATGAGTTCAGTAGGTTTCCTCTGTATGTGTAGGTCTTACGAATAAAACCTCTAGCAGCCCTTGAGGCGAATTAGGAGTAGCGACAGGAACCATAACAGCTTTTCAATTCAGTAGCAAACATACCTTCAAGTCATCAAGTCGCCTCCTCCTCCCTCCAAGTCGGGAGCGCTTCCTCATCGCACAAGCGTGTGTGCCGTGTTTGAGGGACTGTTTGAAACAGCGCCCTCTTACATCTTCGGCTTCTGCTCGTTCGGGCGCGAGGCTTGTGCTGGAGCATCCTTTGGTGAGCGTCCTCAAAACACTGCGCATGCTCGATGGTCTCTTGCAGAGTGTTGGGGATATTCTGCGAGATGTGCGAGCTGGTATCGGCGCGGAGGTTCTTCCGACAGAGCCAACGCTTCACCATTTCTGGTAATTCCAGTGAGGATTGCAACAGCAGCAGCATGAACTTGGATGTGTATTCCTGCTGAGTTCCGCTGGCCTTCAAGTTGTGCAGGTTCGTCAGTAGCTTGTACTCGAAATCACTTTCACGGAATCGGATCCGGATTTGCTGCTTGAACAGGTACCCTGTGCGAGGATGAACTCCCAACGTGTGCTTGAATTCACGACACCAGGACATCACGTCGGTACCGAGGAAAGGGACCACGAAATCCACGGACCGGAAATCGTTCCAAGCTGTAGCTGCTGAAGTGCTCTTCATTGTGGAACATCCACAGCTCCAGATCTTTATTGCATCGGCCACTGAACTTGGGTGGGTCGATCTTCTGCTTGTGGTGGTTGGCTCGGGCTTGATGCTCGAACATTTCGCGCTGCATCGCCTCTTGGTGCTCCATGAACATCTGGAGCTGCTTCTGTTGCAGCAGCATCATCTGCAGGAGCTGGGCTGTCACACTGACGTCTGGCTCCGATGTTGGCGGGGCCGGTGTCGTTTGTGATGCTGCTGGTGCTTGTGGAATGGACGGCGGAGAGATTGATGGCGCACGAGGCGGATTAGCGGCTCGTGGCAATGACGACTCCGACTCGCGAACAAGATTCATTCTCTGCTGCTGTCTGTGTCGGAGGTTTGGCGACGTGTCTTCCGTTTGACGAGGTGATTTCATGCCACGCAAGGCGCCGAGATGAAGAGGGCTTCGGTGAACGACGCGAGCAGTGCCAGGGCGACCTTGACGAATCCGAACGCGTTGCCTTGCTCGTCGAGTTAACCAGAGTAGGTACTCCAATTTCGAAATTGTCACGAACTACGGTGTCGAACGCAAGTGAGTCTTAAGCTTGAGATGCATTGAGCAAAATGAAGACTGACTGAGCCTGAGTGTTGCCTGGAGCGGCAGCCAAACGTTGCGAAACCACCCTGAGGCGGTTGCAACTTCTAAACGTGGCTGCAAGGCTCCGTATGAGATCCGAGGCTCCGGCCAGATGCAGATATAGTTCAACCAAGAATAAAGGTGAGCTGGGTGGAGCTCGGGCGATACCATGGATCGATCCCAATGCTGAACTGAGCTCGAGGATACGCGTATCCGTCACACCAATCGGTGTGGAATCCGCCATCGCTTGTCGCCGAAAGTCGTCTGGAGATTCGAACGAGTCACTGAAGCGGCACAGTCGACCGAGTTTACTCGCGACACGGTCGGAACCAGTCGTTGTGATTGCTCAGGATTCGCTCAAAGCACCGTGATCGAAGCACAAGATTCATTTGCCCATTCACGATGTTTGGATACAAACTTTCAATACCATCGGTCATGTTTGCAATGAAACCCAACGAAACGACGATGGTTCTGGTTTCAGCGACGCAGCAGGAAGACGTTAAAGTGAGATGTCCGGGCTTCCAGGCATCAGTTGAAAGCACCCTTTCCCCTCATTTCTCCACATGTTTCGTTTGCCCCTGGCTCGCCCGCGAACCACAGCTAAATCGTCAAAGAAGAGCCCGCACTTCCCGCCGAGAGTGATCGGCAGCTCGTGTTTCCGCGCTCACTTTCGAATCTGCCTTCACCTCTGCAAGACCCATCTCAAGCCAAGTAACCGACTCCAGGCCGCCATCTCCCAAGACAACCAGTTCAGCGATGGAGACGCCAATGGTCGACTGTGCTCGATCAAATCAACAGACTTCGAGCACGTGATCTCAACCGCGTCTTGAACACGCTTTCGATCAGGCCGGAGCTGATGAACGCGACGCAAGCGCAGTCCGACGACGAAGCGAAGCAGTGCTTTCAGTTCGACGACAAGGTGGACGCATGGACAACCAAAGCTCGAGCTGCAGAAAGCTACTACTCTACTCCTGGGAGACCAATGGCGTGCACTCTTTTACGAGTGGCGACGGAAACACCTTTTTACGCTGCCGGATCTCACCCCAGGAATGCTGCCGACCGGCGACATCGATACCTACCATCAACAGACTACGTGTGAGCGACCACCTGAATGGGCTCACGCGAACTTCGTGCATGGCGAGCGCAGCTCTCGAGAGTGACAAAGATCAAGCGAGTCATTGCTGCCAGCTCGACGACAAACCCAACAGAGCGGCAGTTTGGGACAAACTACTGCCAACTGCAATCGGCAAGGAGCTGGTGATGGTCTGGGAGAACAATGGAGTGGATACGCTGACCGAGCAGCCATTGCTGGACGACGGCGCTTTCCTCCTTGAGCCACAGGCTTGAGAGATCGGGTTGGCGCGAGTCGGTGCTGCCTTAGGCTGTTCGTCTGCTGGATCCTCGATGTACTTACTGGCCAGTGCTCCTCGCCGAATGTGAGACCCGCTGTTGGAGACGCTCGCACTTCTGGCGGCCGTGCTCACTCCAGCCCCACGCAGCCGTAGCCTAGCATACGTGACGCGCACAACTTCGTTATCGACGACGAAGTGGACATGATTTCCAGGCTCGAGTGCGCGGACTTGACTGAAGCTTGAGCTCGATACGTCAAAAGGATAATGGGACACCTCGGCGTGCTATTCCCAGCTTTGCGAGTCTTTATCGAGCGAGTCTATTCTTGAGGGGGGATCCCACCACGTCGGGGCATAACGGACGCGCGAATGCTGCAAAGCTCTTTCTTCCCACTCGCAGAAAGCTGGTGCCTGCGAGCATCTTCCTCACTGGAAGCAGCGCAGTCAGCACTTGAGCGCGTGCACGTGGGTTAGCGTTCGTGAGGTGAACAATAGCATGCTGCGAGCGTCCGAGGGCGAGTTCCGCGCGGCAGGGAACGCGGACGACTGGAAGCGCAAGTTCCAGAAGGAGATCAAGGTGCGTGGCGCATCAAAGCAGCGACTTGTTTAGTATGCGTTCATTTCTTGCATCCATGCCCATCTGATCCCA
Organism: Globisporangium polare; assembly: GCA_023333845.1. Classification (NCBI taxonomy): domain Eukaryota; phylum Oomycota; class Peronosporomycetes; order Pythiales; family Pythiaceae; genus Globisporangium; species Globisporangium polare. The sequence continues at coordinate 7,748 of JAASFQ010000965.1, read as the reverse complement.
CTGGGTGTGTGCATGAATGTTATCAACTGCCAGGTGAACCAGGAGCTGGGGCGGAGGATTCGAGTACGTGAAGCGGCAAGGTGATACAGTTTTGTGCGGCTGGCAGTTGTGCTTATGCTGTTTTCCCTCAACTGGCGGTATTTCTAGGAGCTGAAGCAGCTGCTTCATGATGAGAAGGTTCGCAACCAGCAGCTCGCCACGCAGCTCCACGACTACAAGGCTCAGCACCAGTGCGACTCATGCTCCTTCAAGGTAAAAGCAACCTTCATGCTAACCTTCCGTTTCAAACCAGTGCTTTATATCTGGCGGGGATTCACATGCGCTCTCTGCCCTCTCACAGTTTGCGAAGGAGTGCGCCAAGTGCAGCAAGCTTGGGGATGAGCTCGAGCGACTGAAGCGAATCATCGGTTCCCAGATAACAGCTCAGCAATCGAACCAGGAGAGCGAGGACAGCGCAGAGCTGGAAGCCACGGTGGTTCGGAACGAAGACCCCCATGACGATTACGACGAAGAGCAAGATGTGAACGCGCCAGTGAGCTCTCCGCAGCGAAGATTGCAACAGAGCAGCGATAGTAGCAGCAGTCTTCATTCCCCCACGGAGGTGGACAAAACCGAGCGAGAGGCACCAGAGACGCCTCAGCGCGATCGAATGGAATCGAAACTACCGTCTCCGAGTAGTTTCCCATCTTCTTCAAGTCGACCGCCAGAGCCAACGGTGGTGGTGCCCGATGCGCCAGTTCAGCCCCGTCAAGTCAGTCAGCAAGCTCCACTTCAGCCGCTTCAGCAGCACGATTCATCATCGTCTGTATCGTTCAATTCGATGTTTGTCGGGTACGAGGACAACTCACTGGGCGAGCTCTTCAAGTACGCAGTCGTACTCGCCGGCCCAGTGTCTTCACCGCCACCAGTCGTTCCCAAACCCAAGGCGCAAAAGCCTTCTCTGCTGCAGCGCAAGTCGTTCGCCGACTACCGGCGCACGCGCAGCCTTCCCGAGAGCGCACAACAGCAGCAAATCCAAGATACGCCTACAGCTGAGGACTTAGCACCCGATCTTCAATCCACACCTCCGTCAAAGTTCAAGATGCTCGCAGCCGCCGCTCGACCAAACCGTCTCATGACGCGAAACTCGCAGACGCTACTGGAATTCATCTCGGAAGAACCCCCATCCCCTGCACCAGCCACACCAGCTCAGAGAAAACCAGGTTGGCTCTCAAATCTCGTGGCTCAGCGCTTCCGAGGAGCTGCTGCGCCACAGCCAACAGCGACAGCCGAAGCGCCGGCGAGACTCACTTCAATCCCAGACCTGGACGACCAAAGCCAGTCTCAAGCCTCAAGGTCGGTCGCGCCTATGACCCCGGCGTCCAAGATGCTCTGCGTTTACCCACCACAGACCAAACAAGTCGCAGAGCTCGAGGGGCTGGTCGAGCTCTGCTTCCCCTATGGGGATCGGATGCCGCCGCTGAGCGACTTCACGCTGGCGAACCTCAAGCGCACGCTCCAGGAGCGCCACCGCACGTACCGCAGTCCAGACACGACGTTCGTGCTCACGATCGCCAGCGCAAGTAACCCGTGCGACGTCACGTACGCCATCTGCGTCATCTGTCCGCTGTTCGCCGACGAAGGGCTCGTTCAGGATGGCGATAACGAAGAAACCCAAGCGAGTAGCAGCCCAACCACACAGTGCTGCTGTCTGTGTCTGCTGAGTCCGTACCCGTTCTTCAGTCTCTTCTTCAAGGTGCTCTTCGGCGTCGCCGTGCTCTGGGAGAACAGAAGACGCGCCTATGGCGAGCAGTACGCGCTCGCCCTTCGTGAGAAGAAGCCCCTGGCAGAGTTCCCAAAGTCACTGGTACAAAGCGACTTTGTGAGCCACTTCCAGGAGATCCTGGGCAAGCTCAAGCACATGCGCATCCCATCCATGGGCGGCTGGAGCCGCATGAGCTTATCGTCAGAGCTCACGACGCAGCTCTCGTTCCATCGTCCACACAGCGAGAGCCTCGACATGGAGAGGCGCGTGCTGCTATTGGAGTATGCGGCACCCACACTCTTTGCGCTGCTGTCTGTGGACCAGGTGCTCTTCCTGCTGGGCTGTCTCTGTTGTGAGCACAAGGTGCTCGTGGTCTCGGACCACGTCAACATTGTGAGCTCGTGCGTACTGGCGCTCATCACGCTATTGAGTCCATTGCAGTGGGCGGGGCCAGTGATCACAGTGTTGCCTCCGAGACTGGACGAGCTGCTCGAGGCGCCCGTGCCGCTGATCGCCGGCCGCGTGTCCATCAACTCGGCGCTGATCCCAGGCTTTTCGACCCTGGAAGTGCCCATAGGAGGTGTGATCGAGATGAACATGGACCAGAACAACCTCAGCATGCACGACGAGGACATGCGCAACTACCACGAGCTCAAGATGCCCGGGTGCGACGCGCTCGTGCACGAACTCAAGTACTTCTCGACCCAGCTGTTCCAGAAACATGTGGGCGACCCGGATTTCCCGAGTGTCCACCAGCAAGAGGCCTGCGAGATCATCTGCACGCGCATCCACCGGCACTTGGAGTTCATTTGCGCGCTGGCGCTCGGTCACGATGAACAGGCGAGCGTGGCTCTCGATGCGGTGCCTCAACCATACCAGCAGAACGAGACAGCGAGGCGCTGTAGTGACCTGACGCTCGACTACATCCGACGCTTCAAGGAGACGCAGATGTTCAGCATGTTCCGGCTGCAGCGCCAGGAGCAGCAGCAGGAGGAGGACGCGCTTGCGGTCGCAGAGGAGGAAGACGAGGACGACGATGAACTTGACGATGAGCTGGAAGATGATCTGAAGGCTGCCGATTGCGAGACGGACGCGCTCTTCGCTGTTGAGAGCATCACGTACGAGCCGGACCTGCTGGCGAGTAGCTCCCATCAGTGAAGTAAGTAGAAAAACAACGATCGGATGTTTGAACCTCGCACTTGCAGCGAGTCGAACGGAGCAATATTGGAAATCCACAGCAGAATCGTCAACGGGGTTGTTGGTTGTCAGATTTTTCCGGATATGGACATTGTCGAGACTTTGGTCCGCTTCGTCGTCTGTTTGCTTCCTGGGTCATCGTCAACGCCTCTGGGGCTCTGTATTGGGGGGATCTCGATCTCGATCTCGTGAGCGTGTGTGTATCTGTGTTGTAGCTTATCGCAGCTCAACGCCGAGCTCCGCCACCATCTGCTCGCGCACGGAGATCTAAAGTATCACCAACAGTTTCGAGAATAGAATGTCAGTGGAGGTCATCGGCTTGGCATGGACTGCAAAGCGCTCCGAGTGACCCACCTGGAGCGCGTCGACCTCTTCGTTCGTGAGGTTGCGGTCCATATGGCGGTACACGATGCGGTAGCACTTGCTCTCGCGCTGGGTCTTTGGGTGGCGGAACTGGTCCACAACCGACACCTAGAAATGCAGCAAATCAACCACAGCCAACCAGTGTGGACCCATATCAGCTACCGGCAGATGAGCAGTTTACGATACCACAATCTCGCAACGTACCTGCTCGACCAGGTCGCCAGCGACGTCGCGCACGACCTCGCAGAGATTGTTCTCGTGGAAGTCGTCGCTGTGCCAAAAGCTCACGTCCTTGTAGCACTCGGGGTACTTGCTGTAGGGCTTGAACTTCGTGATCTCGCCGTCCTTGAACTGCGAGATGAAGCGCTGGTCCTTTGACCAGAAGAGGCGGATGTCCGGGATGTCGAAGAGCACCATGGCGAGGCGCTCGAGGCCCAGACCGAAGGCCCAGCCCACCTCTTCGCCAATGCCGGCGTTGCGCACGATCTGCTGCTCAAGCACGCCGCAGCCGAGCACTTCGAGCCAGTCGCCCTGTTAGATAGAACCATCGTTAGCTGGCAGTTTTCTCCCCCCACACCGTTGATACAGAGAAGAGCAGTGCAGGTATACAAGCGTACATTGAAGAAGATCTCGAGCTCCAGCGACGGGTCTGTGAACGGGAAGTAAGCCTCGACCCAGCGCATCTCGACCTTGCCGAAGAGCGTAGCCACGAGGCCCTCGAGCGTCTTCTTGAGCTCCTCCTGCACCATCGCGACCTTCTGCTCACGCGGCATGTCCTCGGGAAGCTCGGGAAAGATGCGCGCGCCTTCCATCTGGTGGAAGACCGGGTAGTGGCTTGCGTCGATCTCGTCGCGGCGGTAGACGTCGCCCGTGACGAGGAACGCCTTGATGCCCTGCTTCATGGTCGGCACCTCGTGCGCGCTCGTGTGCGCGCGCAGCACGGTCGTCTCGTTCACGTAGTACGTGTCCGTCACCTTGCGGCTCACGTGGTCCTTGGGCACGAGCATCGCGTCGAAGCAGTCCTCGGTCGACACCACGGGGCTCAGGTCGTCAAAGACCGTGAACTTGGGGTGGCTGTGCCAATAGCAATGAACGGTTAGCTAGTGATCGCGCGATAAGACCAATGGAAAGGGCCGGCTTGCAGACACTCGTACCCTGGCTGCGTGCGGTGCAGGTCGTCGAAGTAGCCCTCGATCTTGGTCTTGATGATGTTGAGCGGGTGGTGCTTCTGCTGGTGAAGGTTCACGCCGATCTTGGCCGCGATCGACTCGCTCACGTTGCAGTACGGGTCGCGGTTCTTCATCCACTCGAGCTCTGTTCACACACACATACACACACGCGCCAATGAGCTTAGTGCATACCGTGCACATGGCCATGCTGCGCAATTTCCAGCCACAGGTTTCAGCAACCAGGAGGTTGCAAAGACAGAGAGAGGTAGAGACGCACCAGTGCCAGCGGTGGCGGTGGAGAGCAACGCGCCATTGCTGCTGCTGGTGACGGTGCTGCTGAGCAATGGGCTCGTGTGGCGCGCGAGGGCGCTGCCGCTGCGGCCAGAGACCAGTCGCGAGATGCGCATCATCGTGGCTCGTCGTAAAGTGAAATGGCAAGCCGATCAGGGCCGCAAACACACGGCAGTCATTTACGTGCACCACACTAATAGAATCACCTTTCGGCACTGACATGGTGAGATTTTACGCTCTCTGCAATGGTATTGACACAGTTCGACCCTGAAACAGTGTGAACGCTGGGATTTGATGGGTGGGATATTTAGAACACATAAAATAGGGTGGAAGAGAGAGACTGAGTGACTCCCGACTCTTTGAGCCCTGCACTCACGAAGAGACGCGGAAGTGGCAGAGCACGGCCGTCATGTTGTCCGAGTCGTCGCCGAAGATGCTCTGCGCGCGCTTCAAGTTCGCCTTCAGCAGCGCCGCCACCGCGTTGTCGACCGCATAGCCATCTGCCGCAGTGTCTGCTGCTACACTATCTCTCTTCGCACTGCTGCTGCTGCCACCGCTGGACGAGCGTCGTCTCGCTCGCTTCTCGTCGCTGGCATTGAGGAACTGGAAGAGCTCGTCGAACTTCCAGTTGTCCCACACGCCGTCAGATGCCGCCACGAGCATGAACTCTAGCGCACTGTGCTTCTCGTCTTCGTCGAGGTGACAGCCAAAACCGCTGCTGCCTGGCTCGCTGTTGTTGTCGTCGCTAGTCATCGCGTCGTCCTCATCCTCATGATCTTGGTTACTATGACGACCACCAAAGAGCGCACGCTGGGCAATGCGCTCGAGCGACAGCTCACACACGCTCGGTTCGCAGCTCACGCCGTACGCGTGCATGTGGAAGTCACCCAGCGACCGCGTGAACGCCAGCGAATCCGGAAACGGGCTCTCGAGGGGCGTGGCGACCAGCGTGGCCCACTCATCCCGCACGTTCTTCAAGTAGTCGCCCTTCTCGCTCTGCGTGAGCTCGCCGCTCTCGGAGTCCACACGGAAAATCGACTTGCGCTTGGCTCGTGGGTCGCTCGAGTCAAAGAGGAAGCGCAGCTCTGGCTCGTTGCGATCCGAGTCGCTGGCTCGGAAGGCGCGCGCGCGAAGGAACTCGCGCTGGTTGTCTGGCGAGTGGTCACCCGTGAGCATCACAATCCTGGTGGAGCTCGGGAGGTTCTTGACACTGGCTGCAGCACTAGACTTGGACTTTAAGTCAGTACTTGTTGCTTCAAGTCCGTTGCTCTCTGCGTCTTCTTCTTCTTGTAGCTCCAATAGATCGGATCGCTTGATGCGAACGCCGTCGTGCTTGGCACCCAGCACAACGGACGAGTCGCCAACGTTCGCGGTCCAGATCTTGCGTCCGCCATCCAGAATGACCACAATCGACGCGGTCGTACCGCCGCGAACACACGAGTGCTCTTGATCGATCGCCTGGCTCTTGACGACATACCCGTCCTTCTCCTGCACCGTGAACCCACGGCGCTCATAGACTGCCTTCAAGACGCTCTTGATCGCGTCGTGGCAGCTACTGAACATACTTGAGAACACGCGCTGCGGGTTCTGCTCTAACGCTTCGTAGTCGCTGCGCGTCATGGACTGGAAATGCGCCTTGAAGAAGTCCTTCGCTGCCAGTGCGGCATCTCGTCCGGCCTCCTTCCCGTGGCCGTCAAAGACGCCGAGCACCATCGCACTGCTGTTTGGGTCGCAGTGCGTGAAGAACGTGTCCTGGTTCACGCGGCACTTGGCGCCGCCCGGGTCCGTCACGCCGCTCGCCGCGACGTTCACACTCAAGTGTGCTGCTGCTGGGTCTGCGGTCGTAGAGGAGGAAGAGCTCCATTGCGCTGCGAGCCGCGTCGGCAACGTCGCGAACGAGCTCATAGCCGTGCTGGTCTTCTGCCTTCTGCTGGGGAAGTTGGGGAGTGAATGAACTGAGCTCCTGTGCTGCTGCTGGTGATGATGGATTCCCCGTCAACGAGTTGAAGCGCTTGCTGCTGCTGGTGGCGACTGGGGTGAAGGGGTGTCAGCGAGTGGAATGAAGAATTCATGGGAAAAAAGCGATCTTTTCTATTTGTCTGCGCGAAGGGGCACAGTGGCGGTATTCTGCGCGCGAAGGGACGCGTTCGAAGAGTGCTTCCATGTTCCAGAGCGCCTGGCGATGTTGCTGAAAGCGGCTCGCGTCGTCCTTGGTTGCTGGCCTTCTCTGCCAGGAACTTCGGGCCGTTCCGAACTCGCTGACACAGCTGGTTCTTGAGCTCGCGCTCGTAAACACCCTCGAGGCCGGCGCGCGAGCAGCGTCTCCACCTCCATGCACGTTGTCGACCATCTCGGCAAACGTGGCGCTGCGTGTGTGTGAGTGTGTGGAGTGCATCTCGACCCCACGACTTCTGTCGTTTCGAGGTGGACTCCGGTGCCAACAATCTGGAGCAGTGCATGCAGCCATGCGACTGCGCCGGGTGCTGGAACGGCGCGCTTCCAAGTCGTTCGCGTGAAGCAAAAATGACACCTAGGAGTTCGTATGCGGTCCGCTAAAGTGCGATACGACAGGTTTTCACTTTTCAAGATGTGTCGTCACGGTGCGCTCTTTATCCGAACCTGAAAAGGCTGCTGAAACCGTTGAAGAAGGAAGGAAGAACCCAGACAGCGAAAACCATAACCCAACTCTCTCCTGACGCATCGAGGGACAAAGACACGACTGTGGTTTTCGACATTTCGTACCCGCCACCACGGAGCATGCAGCCTGCGCGTTGTTGCATCATTTTGTCGCGTGTCAATGCCGACTTGAAGTCGCTTGCAACACGCATGCACGCCGGACGGACACCCCAACGTCGTCGCCAGTGTCTCATGTCCTCGCTCTCAGCACCGCTTGGCCGACCCAATCGATCTCGCTCACTCTCCAATTTCCTTGCCGGACAACCACCTCCCTCCAACCACGATGGCTCCAACCCCAGCGACCGCCG
>JAASFQ010000964.1:0-11621 GCA_023333845.1 Globisporangium polare | reverse complement strand
CTGGCGGCGCGTTGTCGCCAGCTGGGCCATCGGTACGGTGAGCCGCGCGCGGGCGCACCCCGACTGGCGCGTCCTCGTCCTCGTCGGCGGGACCGCCACCACTGTCGCTGCCGTCTGGTGCACGCGAGCGCGACAGCCACGCAAATAGGGCCATTGGGAGAGGGGGGAACAGTACGCAAGGTCCTGAAGATATGGTTCCAGTTTGTTGGGTCGCGTAAAGCCAAGATTGGAGTGGTGCATCGGTGTGAGGAGGTATCAAGTCGAGGTGAATCATTGATCAAAAGACGAATACGAATACATAAAGGAGAGGATGCATGCAGAAGTGGCGTTCCTCCCACGAGGGGAGATCCAGAAATTGGTTGAAGCCGCATTTCAGTGAGTCAACTCCACGGTAATCTTTAGTAAAAGGCGAAAGATTAATTCGAGATGAGGTTAACTCTGCGGGATGCTCTCCTGAATGCAAAATGGCCTCTACTCTATACTCTTCCTGTGTCCCACGCCTACATTTGCTACAAAAAGCAACCTCTGCCTGTATTGATCATGTGGGTCACACAAACTCCTTCCGCTCACCCGTCTATCCGGCTCTGGAACAAATCAGTGGAAATTTCTCAGCTTTGGACAAGACGTGACGACAAACAATAGGACGAACGTACCGAACACGAGCTTCGCAGGAGCATCAGTGCGCTCACTCCACGACGACAGATCCGCACATCCGCATAACCAGCTGAGCTTCAGTTTAGAGACATCGCCTTTATCATGATGACGACGCTGCATCGCAAGCCACGCGGCGTGTTCGAGCAAAGCGCTTCTTCCACTAGCAATGGTGGCGCGTTGTCCGAGACGAGCTACTACACGACCATCGACATCCTGCCGTCGTCGTCAGCCAGGGAGGCGACGAGTGTGCACAGTGCGAGCATTAGCATCAATGGCAGTCATCAGAGCAGCAAGACGCGACGCCACGGTGGCGGCAAGTACGTGCGGCGCAGCGGGTTCTTCGGCCGCGGCAATGGCTCGCCGTCTGGATCGTCCTCGTCCTCTTCGTCAGCAGCGTCAAAGAAGATGAGCACAACCCAGCTGCGCGCGTTCTTCGCGGCCTGCGTGCTTGTGTACCTGAGCGCGCTCTGCTTCGCGGAAGACATCGTGAAGTTCGGCAAAGCGGTGAATTCGGACGCCACGCGGCAGAAGATCTTCTCTCAGTGGCGCCCCATGCACTCGGCTGCGAAGCAGGTGCTGCGGTCCATAGTGGACTCTGCGAATGGGAATGGCGATGGCGCAGCTGTGGTGGTTGCTAATGCGACGGAGCCATTGCCCGCTCCAGAGACAGCAGCTCTTGAGACAGCAGCAACAGAGATGGAGGAGAAGAGCGGTAGTCCGGAGCCGTCCATGAACTCGGAGCGCGAGCCGCCGACGGCTGCCGTCTTGACTGCTCCGCCGCCAGTGGAAGAGCAGGTCGCGCCGCTGAGTGAAGAACCCCACGTCGCTCTCTCGCACCAAGAGCCAAGCTTAGAGCCTGATGCCGAGGCAAATCGGCCGGTTGAGAAAGAGGAGAAACGCTCAGACCCACTGCCGCATGTTGAAAATGAGAGCAGCAAGCAACTACTTTCCAACGCTGTCCCGAACGTTGAGTCGAAGGAGGAAGCGCCGCAGCACGTGCCGGTGATTGCAGACAACGACCAATTCGACCCAGCGCAGATGGAGGATCGCATAGAGGACTCAGCGGTCGTCGACGAGCACCAGGAAACTCCGAAGAGCAGCAACGTCGACGAAGTCAACGGTGTTCAGCCGGAGCAGGAGCACCGATCTTCAGCAGCACCAGTCGCTCCGTCCATTTTTAATGCCGATGGTGACGCTGAAACGGAGCATCCGAGATTGCCAGAAGCGACTCCAACAGCTGATTCTCCTGTCGAGGCAACAACTGCAGCCGCTGTCCCTGTCGCGGTTGCAGAACAACCAACAGCAGCAGCAGCAGCAAAGGAAGATCTTGTTTCTACTGCTGTCAATCCTGCGTCCCCACCAGTAGGTGAGAACCCTGCAGGCGCAGCAAAGGAAGACGCCCGAGAGCCTGCGTCACTGGCACCAGTGGAGGAACCACAGGCGAAGGCTGAGGAGAAAGAAGTGGAGATTGCAGCGAAGACCGAGGAGCCGACACCCGAGTCCCGTCACCCAGGCCGCGAGGAGACCTAACGAAGCTATTAGATGGATATATGGATGTATTATAGCATGGTAACAAGTGACAGTGAAGATGGATGGCGATTGACGAGCTCATAGACGCCGTTTACTTTTGCAAGTGTAATCAGCTGGGCGTCGTGATGCCAAAAGGCTGTCATCACGACTTCAGTTTTGAGATTATTGAGCGTGGACGACATCTTGGAACCGAAAGTGTTGAGCTGACTTGGAACACGAGCTGGTGGTGTCCACTTTTACAGGTTATTTTTGATAGAAGAGCGTTGTTCCACAGATCATTGTAGCAAGGGTATATCCTATGAGAGACTCCCCGCACGAGCCTCAATTCGAAGCAGAACTGTACACTAGGAATGAGCATCAGGATTCGTGTCTGAACCGACAGACGGGGGATAGCAAGTGAACCGATCAATCGAGCGAAAGCGCGCAACGCCCGCCCGCGGCAGAACGTGCCCTCTTTGCCAGTCGCCTGCCTGTGTTGCACACGCTCGTGGCCGTCCGTCGAGCTATTAGAACAACAGCGCAGAGCTCTAGGCGCCGTCCACGGTATCAACAGCAGCGTGTCTGACTCTCTCGCCTCTCGTGGCTCCATCCCGTCGTCACGCCTGACGCGTCCGCAGCGGCATTCATTCATCACACAGACACACCAAGGCACACAGGATGCGGCACGACGGCTACACGTCCTCTCCGTACTCGCGCGGCGGCGCGTTCGGCCTCTCGGAGAAGGACCCGACGCTGCGCCAGGTCTACCGATGGCTCATGGCGCGCAGCGTCAAGTGGTGGGTCGCCACGGCGCTGCTGCTCTACGTGTTTGTGTTGTGCGTGTTCTTCGGATTAGATGGTGACGCTGCTGCAGAAGGTCAGGACCACAACGGCGGTGCAGTCATCATCGTGAAAGGAGCGAATGGGGAAGCTCCAGTGGTGATCACCGAAGCCGCGCGCCAGTCGCTGCCACCGGAGGAGCTCGCGGCGATCAACAGGCTGCTGGGGATCACGAGCCAGCCTCCGATTACGAAGAGCCCAGTCGTCCCCAGAGCGAACACGAAGCAGCAAGAGCTCACTGACAAGCAACATATGATCACACCAGCGCCTGCGAGTGCCGCACCACCGTCAACAGTTGAACCGACGAAGTGGACCGCAGCACAGGTGGCGCGACAAGCTGGCCAGGCCGCAATGCCGCAGAACGCCCAGGCCGCAGCGTCCCCACCTACAGCGATTGCGTCGGCTGGAGCGACCGAACCGCGCGATCCGACGCAAGCGAAGGCCAGCCAGGACGAGCTCGTGGCCGCTGTGATCTCGGCCGCGCTGGCGCCGTTCACAGAGAAAGACCGGTCCGAGTGGACCGTGGACGACCACGCCAAGGAGCTCCAGCGACTGCAGATCCTGCGAGACACGGCGCAGTCCGAGGTCGCGCGGCTGCAAGCGATACTGGAATCGGCCAAGAAGCTCTACGCCGCGCAGGCCACCGAGTACGAGTCCATCATGGCGATCCGCGCGCTGGACATCCACAAGGCAGAGCCGCGGCGCATTCGACCGAACCTGCAGTGCCTCGGGTGGAGGCAGACGGGCAGTTGCGGCCCCTACGGCGCGCGCGAGCCGGAGAAGGACAAAGCGTGCAACCAGCTGCTCACGGGCGGCGTCTCGGGCTACTGCGAGGTGGTGGACACGGACACGAACGAGCACTTCCGCGTCATGCAGCTCAACTGCTCCAGTGTGCGCGACCATGTGAGCTTCTCGTGCACGAATGCGGCTGACTTTGCAAACTTTGCGCTCCGTAGTCAGGAGATCTTGGACCAAGCGAGGATGAAGCGAACACACTTGCTGCAGGGTTCGAAAGGAAGCGGCAACGGAATCGTCATGGTTGTGTACCCGAAGCTCATGACGAGCGCTTACGCCACGATCCGCGCGCTGCGGTCCTATGGCTGTGTTCTGCCAATCGAGCTCTGGGTGCTCGAGTCCGAGATGGCGCGCAACCCGAGGAAGACGGACATTCTCGAGAGCATCCAGGCCAACCACGGCCCCGTGGTCGTCAAGATGATCAAGGACCCGACGATCACGGGCTTCACGACCAAGATCCACGCGATCTACAACTCGGCTTTCGAGAACGTGCTTTTTCTGGATGCCGACAACGTTCCTGTACGGGACCCGACGTTCCTCTTCCACTCCAAGGAGTTTGCTGAGAACAGCGCGATCTTCTGGCCCGACTTCTGGCATCCGAAGAAGACAATCTTCAACATCCACGAGCTCTCGCTGCTCTGGGAGCTCGTGGACATGAAACCCGTCGACATGTTTGAGCAGGAGAGCGGTCAAATCCTGATCAATCGCCGGAAGAGCGCGGTCGCCATGGAAGTGCTCCAGTTCTACGCGTTCCACCGACCCAACCACTTTGACCGACTCATCCTCGCGCACGGCGACAAGGATCTGTTCCGGCTCGCGTGGCTCAAGTCCAAGACGGATTTCCACATGATCCCGTACCCACCCGGAGCCGCAGGCGTTGTGAGAGAAGGCACGTTCTGCGGCATGACGATGGTGCAATTCGACCTGCAGGGCGATGTGCTCTTCCTGCATCGCAATGCAAAGAAGCTCAACGGCCGCGTGAACCAGATGGACGAGGCGTATTGGACCCATCTGCAGACCTTTAAATGGCAGGCAGCATCGTCGTCGAACGACGTGGGCAGCGATGAACAGATAGCACCTGGAAAGACGACGATGATGAGCTACGAGGAGATCGCGAAGAAGTACATCATCGGCATCCAGTCGAGCGCGCCGCTCTTCCGCGAGTTCCAGTCGTGCTACGGCGCCGAGCCAGACGCGTTCCCGCACTTCAACCTCACGACCTGGGAGCACCTGCCCTTCGCCGGCATCGAGCAGCAAATCATCGAGTACGCGCACGAGGCCGCGCTGCTCACCAAGCAGGCGCGCAAGCACTGATAATCGAGTGATAGCCACTGGAGGGAGACACATTTATTCGCGGTGTCTGTGTGTCTGTGTGTTGAGAGTGGAGTAGAAGAAAGTAGTAGTAGCGTAAGCCATAGAACCCGATTGACGTGAAGGAATATACCATAGCAACGTTAGAGTTGATGAAACCAGTGCGCACTACCTTTTTGGCATTGCTGTTCTTGAACTCTTCTCGTCCGTCAGCTTGCAGACGACTAAGCTCTCTAAAGGCGAGCCTTGGGTGGCGACTTGGGCGAGCCCGAAGAGCGCTTTTCGGTGGTCAAGCGATGGGCTGTCGTATTGGTGGTATGCTGTGACGAACAACCACTATAAATGTAACCCACATCGCATGAAACGGAGCCATTTCCGATACTGCTGGATGACTGGAGCCATTTCAGTGACCGATGGAATCCGAGTTTTGTCGCAGGGAAAATCGGGGGGGAAATGGACATTTTTGGTCGATTTACGGGAAAATCGACCTTCTCATTTCCCAAGTTCCCGTCGAACAAGAGAGTCGTCACGCGATGCTCAACCCGCCCAGCCGAGCGCTCGCCCTCGCGGCGCAGACCCCCGCACGACCTGCTGCTGCTAATGTACGCGACCCCAAGCGCAACAACAAGCAGCAGAGCGGTGGTGCCACTGTCACGGCCGTGGTCGTGAAGCGCAAGCGCGTGCGGCGCCGAACGCCCAAGCAACTGCAGGAGCGACAGAGCAGCGACTCGCGCCTCTACAACCTCGTGCTGGACGTGAACGACCTCAAGCAGCAGGTGCGCGACCTCATGGTGCAGCAGACGCTGCTGGACACGCAGCGGTTCCTCACGACGCTTGACGGCACGGGCTCGGCGCTCAAGACTGTGCGCGAGTTCTTCGTCGTGTGCAGCGGCTTCGCACCGGGCAACCGCAAGCCGCTCGCGTTCATCGAAGCCGTGACCGACCCGGGTTTCTCCGTGGGAGGGACGAGTTTCGGCATCGAGATGTTCTTTGCACAGTGGGTGCGCTACAACGAGTCGTTCAACTCGCACGGGTTCACGTTGGGTGCCACGACGATCCTCGTGAACGACCGCGAGAACTGCATCGTGCAGACGATGTGCATGTTCCACGGCCGCATCTCGCGCAACACAATCGCCAAGCTCTTCCCAGCCGCGCTGGCGAACGAGCCGCTCGTCGCGAAGCTCGTCGGCCGCGAGCTGCACTTCCCCGTGAAGATCCTGCTCTCCTTTCACAACCGACTCATGACGCAACTCGACGTGGACTCGGATATCATCGGTGGCTTCAGTGAGCTGCTGAATAACAACCCGTTCGAGGTCGCCGCACTCATGAGTAACGCTTTGATCCAGGAAGGCAGCATGATTGGGGACCTGGAGCGCGTCGAAGAACTCATGGACGACTTGGCACTGGACTCAACGACGGCAGCGACAGTCGCGCCACAAACCTTCGAGGCGACCGAGGCAGAAGTTGAGGCGTTGCTAGATGGAGAAGAAGACGAGGAGTCGCTGCCAGCGAATCGCCACTCGCTCAATTACCTCCTGTCCTCCACGGGCTCTGAGTGTAGCGAGTGGGCATGATGTGGGACTCTGAACACTGGAGCGCACATGGAGAAGCAAGACTGGAGGCGAGAGAAAGTGCGTGTCGTGGTCTGCACGTTCCCAGCGGCCACAGAATCTGCTCAGGCGCGACGACTCGTCACGCAGTGGGCGTGGACACATGGACGCACCATCTGAGAGCGTACAACAAGCTGGCTGACACCGCGGCCAACGTGGCCATGGAGCATCCGCCCAAGCTGAGACCGGCGCGGACATACCGAACCACAGACACACCCAAGCGTATTTAGCCGCAGACGTCAGCCACTGGATATCCAGGAACAACGTCGCAGTGGCAGCGATAGCGAACCTCCCAGTGAGAGCACAACAGCCCTCGTAGTCGGTGCCACCGAGACTGGTTCCCGACATGGTTCGTATTGTTCGTCGCAGCTTCCATGCAGGTGTAACGTAATATACCTCAACTGAAAACAGCAACTACCTCCTGTCCTGAGCACGAGCGAACGGAGACTGTATAGTGCGTCTTGTGTGTGAGAGTCGAAGGGTTTGCGTTGGGATTTGTGCGAATCTGTTAGCTCTTGACTCGCTCGTGAACCCATTTCGATGACGACTTGTGGACCCTTCTCAAGATACCAACAACAAAAAACGCACGCTGCGATTGTGCACAAACAATCCATGATGGAGCTCTATATTTGCACCTGCTTTTGAATTTCAAGAACCTGAGCGCTTTGTGGCCAAAATAAAGAAGCACGTATCGACATCCTTTTGCGCATATTCACATGGATACCACAAATAGTTCCTTAACATCTCGATTTGTATCACTTGTCGACACCGTTTCTGAACATACAACGCAAACTGATCCCATTTCATGCAACTGATCTCCACTTCGAAATTGAGTCTCGTGTGGGGGACGAGAGTGCCATGGAGTCGTCGTCCCCAGCACCAGCAGCGCAGCGAAGCAGCTCGGCATCCAGCGCTGCCGCATCTGCACCTACACCCACTGCTCTCGCTGGGTCCATGGCCCCTGCGACGACGCTAACGTTCGCAATGCGCAAGCGCATCCGCAAGAAGACGCCGCGCGTGCGAGTGCAAGACGTTCCAAATCTGCAAGAACCCGAGACCATTCAGACGCGGCAGCATCTTGCGTCACGGGCTGGCCAGGTGTATGACCTGTTCGAGGCTGTGGAACCGAGATACGAATGCCGCGTCAAACATCTGGAAGGTTGCTGCGAGCGCGATCCGAGGCGAGAGTCGCCCAGCGTACCTCCGACGGGCTACAGGCTCGATCAGTGGTGCTTCGTCGGTGGGGATTCCCGGGTGTCTCCAGACGCTTCCACACAACCACGACTCATCTGTTGAAGCAGCGTCACTGAATGAGGCCCAAATAGGATATTTCCCTAAACTTGTCAGTTTCGGGTTCTCTTTTAGGTTACTTTTCAAGGTCTCCATTTCGACGCGGTCGACGCACACGCGCAACTGCCGCCAAAAGCGAGAAGGGCGAGCGAAGGGGACAATGGAGCGCTCTTGCCGGCGACGGAGGCCCTCGTCGCGTGCGGCGTCCATGGTGACGCTCTTCACGTCGCCTCTGCTGCTGCTGCTAGTGGTGGTGCTGCTGTTGGTGCACTCAGCGCCGGTAGACGCGCAGAGGTGCGCGCACTACAAACAGGACGAGCTCCTCGACCGGCTTGACGCGCGACTCGGTGCGTTTCATCTTCATGCGTGCGTGGTTGTCGATGAGGTGGATGCGTGGCTCTGGTTGCCTGTGGCTGACTTATAGGCGTATGATGTATGTGTTTCTGGTCGCTATAGCGCTCTGTATGGACGAGCAGCTGCATCGCGACGCGCTGGAGTCAGTGAAAGACCGCTTCGCGACCAACGAGTATGGAGAACCGCCCAACACAATGCGTGATTGGTCCAATCGGTTGCTCACTTGTCTCTCATGTATCTGGATGCTCCTTTATCAGATACGACCGCCAGCACCCACTGGCGCTCGTGGCGTTCTCGAACTCGTCCAAGACGCTCGATGCGCTCGCTGGCGCCGTCGCATCCTCACTCTTTGGCGAAAAGCCCGCGTCGCGCCAGAGCGGCGTGCAGGTGCTGGACTTTGCGCAGCTCATCCCAACGCAGCTGCTCGCGTCGACGAACCATGACGTGAAGCAGGTGCTGCGCGCGGCATTGGCGAGCTCATTAGGCGCGTGTCCCGAGCGCACGCTGTTCATTATGGAGAACGTGCAGGTGCTCGACGACGCGACGCTTCCTGTCCTGGACACGTTCTTGGATCCTTTGAACGGCAAGCGCGCACACTTCCAGCAGCACCAGCGAGGCGGCAGCAGCAAGTTACTGGACTCGACGCAGTCGGTCTTTCTGTTCCTCTACAAGGTTGAGCGCGCGGCGTTCGAGCAGACGGCGATGAAGATGCTGTCGCCCAGCCACGGCAATGAAGTCGAAGGTGACGCGACGCCCAAACTGTCGCAGCACAAGGCCTGGCGCGACTTCCTCATGGCCAAGTGGATGCGCAAGGAGGGATTCGCCGAGGAGTTCACGCCGCAGGCGTTCGTCGGAAGGCTCACCGAGGGCGTGACGCTCTTTGCCAGCGACGACCAGGATGACGCCGCGGTGTCTGACACGACCAGTGATCAACAGGCGTCGCGGGCGTGGCAGCAGCAGTGCTTGGCTCATAAACGCAATGGTGATGGTGTCGATGACGCGAACGAGAGGAGCGAGAGCGAGCTGTTCCTGCTGCAGAGCCGCGCTGGAGTGCTGCGCGCCATCTCGTGGGGACTCATCCCGGCGCTCGCGCTGCTCTACCGCGCCAAGCTCTGGACGCAAGAGACCGCCGTGAAGCGCGCCAAGCGCGGGCCGATCAAGAAGGGTGCCAAGAAGACCAAGCGCGCCGGCAAGAAGGCCAAGAAGAAATACTAGGGAACTCGGAATTGATCCTTTCTATTTGCCTTACTGTACTGTATTGTTCTCGAGCTCTCACTGGTGACGTGCCAGCAAGTCAGCGACAAGTCCTTCGTTGCGCGTTGGACTCAAGACAGAGAGTCTCTCGTAAACTCTCTCTCGTAGATGCGCACACGCATACAGAGCCAACACTCGATAAAGAGCCCCATCGAGGCCATTGCGATCTCCATTGCCCAAGGGCACAGGCGAACTCCCAAGTGCTTCTTGCCTTGGACGTAATCGCCAAACCCCCACGATTGCGGCCCAACGACTCCCCTTTTTCATGACCAAATCCCGCAAATGGAGGACGAGCAGCTGCGTCACTTGCGTCCACACATCCCGCTGGATTTTCGCATCGGAAGAAGCCAACGAGCGACCATCATCAAACAACGAGCCAAAATGGGTCGACCAACTGCGAAACCGGCGTTCGCACAACCTTCGGGAGACGTTGTCCAACCTGTTCTCGAACTCCAGATCCTTGGAGTCACACTCTCCATCAAACACTCTCCTAGATCGACAAGCCCTGAAGAGAACCCACAAGCGTCCACAAGCCCACGAGCACCGCCAGCAGCAAACGCCCCAAATCAAGCAAATCAATGGTGTCCACCCACCTCATGGCCCGCAGCAAGAAGATCGCAGGTGAGCAACCTATCGACATCGAGAAGCACCTCAGCACTGCCGCAAATGCTCTGTAAATCCACCGCTCACGAGAGAAAACGAAAGCGGAGCAGGGAAACAAGCCAGCGAAGCCGCCAGACCGACCGCAGAAGCTGACCAAGGAGATTAGCGAATGGATTCTCACAGAAGCGACCAAGGAGAGGCGGTCCGCGCGAGAGCTGATCGCTCTTGTGGAGGCCGAGTTCAACGTCACCATGTAGATGTGCGATGCGCTGATCGACGCGGCGGTTCGCGGACGCAGTGCTAGAGTTATATCGGATCTCGAGACGGTCTGGAGCACGGGCTCTCAAATCCCGAGACTGATGCGCGAGGTAAGAATTGAAGCTGTTCCATTTGGAAATGCGTAAACTTACGAAGAACTGTGTATTAGAAAGCTATCAAGTTTGCTCGGCTTGTTTACTCAAAAGGGTGCATGCACCACAAGTTCGCGGTTATCGACCGGAGGACAACTCTAGATGGCTCTGCGAACTGGACGGAGCGAGCGGTGAAGGCGAACGACGACCACGTCACGTATCGATTTGCGGACCCACTCGTAGGTGAGCTGGATAGTTGTTTGAAGATGCGGGTGTGGTGTGTGTTGATGGCTACTTATCTAATAACGGCTTTAGTGCGTGTCGAGCAGCGGACCTGAATGCGGAATTCGCCCGGCTTTCTCCTCTATCCACGCTGCCTGTCATTCCAGACTGGGTGAAGGAGAGGGAGCAAAGGGCGAAGGAATTAAAGGAGAAGAAAGAGAAGACTGCAAAGGGCAAAGAGGAGCGGAAGATGCAACGGGAGGTGACGAGAGTGCTCCAAACGCCGCGAATCAAGTCACCAATTGTGCTAGAGGTGGCTAGTGGAGGGACTGTGGCGAGTCCGCAAAGGGCGTCTCGCAATCAGAGCAGGCCACCAGCGAAGAAATCGAGAAAGGAGAGTCAGTGATCAACAGCAAGACCGATTGGATCCAACGGCGGGACGGCATGCACAAGGACGAGATGCTGGACGAGGCGCTTTGGATTATACACAATTCCGGACAACTGCTTGTTCGGCTATACCTATCCGGTATTGTCTGGTTCGTGATTGCTGTTCACATTTGCCGATTTGGAAAAATACAACCGTAACTATACGGCGGTTACATCGTTACCTCCTCCCACACAGCAGAAGCTGTGTCGGAATTAACCTCGAAAACCATGAAAGGTCGGTTTGTATCGGATTTGCTCATGGAAGAACCTTTCATGGTTTTCGAGGATGATAAATTCGCCAATATTCCTCGAAAACCATGAAGGTTCTTCCATTAGCAAATCCGATACACACCAACCTTTCATGGTTTTCGAGGTTTATTTATCCCTTTTCAGCAACTATTTT
>JAASFQ010000963.1:0-11633 GCA_023333845.1 Globisporangium polare | reverse complement strand
TTGAGGTGCTTGAAAACGGCTGAAGAGCGCTTTCGATATGCCACAGCTGTCAGCACAAGGCTCAACGAGCGACCGCTCCAGTCCAGTCGGACGCCTGCAGTCTCGAGTGGCTCATCACAAAAGGACACAGCTTTTTACAAACCTCTTTATGTTCTACTAGAAAGCGGGAGCTCTTCGTGAGTTCGAGGCCTCTTGACAACGAACCGCCTGCTTCAGGAAAGCGCTGCTGGACTCAGTTAGCAGCCGCCATTGATCTCACGCTGGCACGTTGAATCGTCGCTGACTGGATCGCTTTCAGAGCATGTCATTCAGTCCAGCTCAACGTGCTGCTGTCCAGGACATTCCGAGTCAGCGCAAGCGGGGAGGGACTCCGACCAAGTACAGTACTGTGCCGGCATTGGGCCACTTCTGAGCTCGCGAGAGGGATCGCGTGGGAGAATCGAGGAAGCAAGGCCCTCGCAGACTTTCCATTGGACGCACAGCCTGGGTCTCCTTGGAGTGGTCTCAGGACAGGTGATCTACCGGTGTGCACGGGTCTGAGTCGCCAGGGAACACCTACGGTACTCTCACCACACGAAGAAACAGACTGCGGCAGGGAACAGAGCGAGAATCGAGGATCCTCAGCGAGCGTGCGGACTTGATCTCATCGAGGCCCGTAAGCGAACTGCGCGTGCTTTCTCCTCAGCGGAGAGAGAGCAGTGCTGGGCGAGGACTCGCGGCTACCTATCTTCAAGCAAGAGACGTCTTCGGGGGCCAACGAGCAACGCTGGATGTGAGAAAACGACAGCCCTTCGATTGAAAAAAGCAACAAATAGGGACTGAAGCTGCCTGCAGCATCTCCAAATTTCCCAAATATCAAGTGGCAGGATAGATAAAAGCGGGAGGTCTGCAAAGTACATGCTACCCTACATTACCCGCCGAGTGGGTCCCTAAAACAAACGAGGTGCTATTTCCACACCAAGGTATTTTAAAGAAGACATACTGTACCACGCAATCCAGCAATGCACCTTCGTCTAAGTCCGACCTCGACCCTCTCCTCATCCGCGCGCGCTTTTGACACGAGCAAAAATCCCCATCAATTGGACGGACGGGACGAGCAAAATGGAGCTCCTCGCCCGCGTCGCGCGGCGCCAGGCTGCTCTCCAGACACTGACGGCAGCAGCAGCAGTCACCACAGGCAGCGCTACGACGCACCTCCACCAGCAGCAACCGCGTCTGCTGCCTCTGCTCTCGACGCGCGCGCCGTCGTCACGTCTGCAGCTGCGCCAGACGCGGAGCTTTGGCGTGCAGTCGGCCGCGACCGGCCACCTACTGCAGCCTCGTGCTGAGGTGCAGCAGCACCCTTCAGTGCATCAAGACAACGCTAGTCACGACGGTGGTGTGGCGGTGCTGAGTGGTGCGACTGATGAAGCAGCGCAGTCGGACAGCAGTGCGGACGCGCTCAAGACCGTGCTGATGGCGCCGGGTAGCTCCTTCCAGGAAGCCTACAGCGCCTACGAGACGCTGCGCAACGAAGCTGTGCTGCTGCGTGAGAAGCATTACCTGTCGCTCGTGTACAAGGCCTGTCGCGAGGGTCGCTACGTGGACGTGAAGGACGTGTTCGACGCGTTCGTGGAAACCGAAGCCAGCGGGAAAGTGCTGCTCCCGCCTCGCGCCGACCGCACGTGGAACTACCTGAGCTTCGAGCGCCTGCAGATGCACCGCTTCGTGCTCTGGTCTATGCTGGACGCCAAGAAGTACCGCCAGATGAACGCGTTCTTCCGCCAGCACGTGCACGGGCGACCGAACAAGTGGAGTCTCTTTGAGTCCGACCCGCTCAACTTTTTACTGCGCGCCGAGTGCACGGGCCGCTTCGCCGACGAGCAGGATCTCGAGTGGAAGCTGCGCGTGGACAAGATCCTCGCGAAGATGGAGATGTGGCGCTTCAACGCGAGCTACTCGAGCTCGCACGCGCTCTTCCGGTTCCTGCTGTACCATCCGGACGTGTTCATCGCCCAGGAGCTGTCTCGCGACGCCAGCAACAACAGTGTCTCCAGGTCGACTAACCCGAACTACGGCAGCCTCACGCTCGGCGACGTGTTCGTGCGGTACTTTAGTCGGTACCCGAAAGCGCTGCGTCGCGACCCGAAGCGGATATCGATCGCGACCAGCGCGGCGGCGGCGGCGGGCCAGCACGACGTGGTCAAGGCGATCCTGCGAGACGCCGAGCTGCACACGATCCGCATCGACGCCGTGTCCTTTGCGCACGCCGTCGAGTGCGCCGAGAGCGAGGAGAAGCGCATGGAGATCGTCAAGCTGTACGTGAAGGCGAAGGAGCGCAACGCGATCTACACGACGCAGGACGAGCCGACGAGCATCAGCAACTACCTGCTGCTCTACGCGATCTTCGACGGCAACTTCCGCCACATGATGGAGCTGCTGCACGAGATGCAGCTCTACAACAACGCGGCGAGCAACAAGACCGTCGAGGAGCTCTTCCAGAGCGTCGCCAAGTACCGCGCGCAGATCCGCTTAGAGGAGCAAGAAACCCCCGAGAACGCGGCGAAGCTGAGCGAGTGCCCGACGATCGAGCAGCTGCTCAACGACTTCCACAGCGTCATCCCGCGCAACGTGCACACGATCACGCAGGGCGTCGTGCAGAGTCTGCGCAGTGGAGACCTCCAGGTCGCGTTGAGGCTCGTACGCGCGACTGTGCGCACGACGGACATTGTGCTGCGCAGCGAGATCTACGCGCAGCTTGTGTACCCGCTGCTGGCGCGCGGCTCGGCGCAGTACGACGAGCTCGAATTGGTCGAGGTCGAGCGGTTCTACGACGCGCAGCACCCGCGCGAGCGCGTGTACCTGAACGCGCAGGTGCTCAACCTGTGCGAGTCCCACGAGGACTTTGTGGCGACGCTCGCGTGCCTGGACCGCTGGCAGCTGCAGCGCCACGCGCCGCTGAGTCGTCGAGCTCTGCAGCGCGTGTTCGACATCGTGTCCAAGCAACTGCAGCAGCTGCGCCAGCACGAACAAGGTCAGCACGATGGTGACAAGAACAAGAAGACGGCTGCGATTCTTGTGGAGGGCGTGGAGCTGTCGTACCTGGCGTTCCTGAAGCGGTACTTTGACATCATCCCGCTTGACGCCTGGACTTTCGGCAACGCGATCATCCGCTCGGGCACCAGCGGACTCGATGCGGACGTGGTGCTGCTGCTCCACCAGGCGCACGGCCTGGGACTCGTGTTGGAGAAGACGGCGTACAGGATCGCGCTCCAGGTGCTGGAGAGCCAGGGTATGAATGCGGAGATTGTCGAATGTGTGAAGGTGATTGAAGGGCATGGTGTCTGGACAGAGCTCGTCGAGAAATTCCCAGACGTGCAGGTTATCGCGGACCGAGGTCGTACTTCGTTGTCGTCTTGAGTGCCATCAGAGGACAGCAGAGTGGGGCTTGAGCCTGCTGTAGGATGGAACACGTAGAGAGAGAGAGAGGAGCAGGGGAGAGTGGCAGACCTGAGCAGATAGAGGAGTGTGCGCATGACATGAAAGACGAATGGTGACAGCCATCGAGTTCGAGCTCGTTGGGCTGTTGGGTGACCTGTCCGTTCGCGCTCAGCAAAGTTCGTTGCGTGGGTGAAGTGTCTTGGGTTTTATAGCGGACTCGGAAGAGTCAGAGTTTCTCAGAAGACCGACCTTTTTTCCTTGCCAGAGTGACTGTCACGCGGTGTATCCATGTTGAAGTCGACCTCCGCAAAGCGAGAAAGTGCGGCACAGTGGTCTCACTTCTGCTGCTTCACGCTCACTCTTCAATCTCCTCTCCGGCGCACGCTCGGCTCCATCAGTAGCAGCAGCAGCAGCAGTCGCCTCCGCCCACGAGCAGCACTCCAGCACCAATCCTCCAGCTCCACGCCACGCGCTCCCATCAAGATGCCCGCGCCGCCGCCCATGCCACGCTGGCCGCCACTCCCAACTGGTGCTCCGCCGCCTCTCGTGCGTGGCGCCAGCAACAGGAACCAGCAGCCGCACTTTCCGCCACTGCCGCGACCCAGACCCTCTCCAGGAGCAGCACCGATGGTGCATCCCGTGAACGGCAGCAGTCGTCTGCGAGGCAGCGGCGGTCAGCACACGATGGCAAAGCAACGCGCAATGCCGACGTACGCAAATCTACCGCGAGCGGGAGTATTCCAGTATCAGAACTCGACGTATCACCAGCGCGCAGTGCAACGTCAGCTGTGGGATCAACAGAGCACACGGGAAGCTGGCAGATTCGAGCTTGGCGGATACGGCCGCGAGAAGGAGCAACGGCACTCCAAGATGGCGCCGAGTGAGAACCCCCAGTCTCTTCGAGCTCCACTTCCTGCAAGACGCGTCTACACGCAAGGAACTACGACCTCAACCCAACGTGGAGACCCCTGCACGCCCGCCAAAGCACTTGAAGCCTCGATATGGTCAACGACGCCGCTGGAGCTGGCAGCGATGGCGCAGCAGCTCGCCCAGGCGAAGCGGACGAAGAGGATGGTCCAGTCCCAGGTAGCCAAGGCGAAGAAGACCTGGTACTATGCTGATGAGCATCAGCAATATCCAGAAGAAAGCACCGCGAGCAACGACTCGACTGGCGACGAGAGCAGCAGTGACCCTGAAGACGACACTCCACTGTCAGTCCGCAGGTTCTACGCCCTCGCGTTCATGCTGCCGCCCAGCCCACGGTCAAGGTGAGGACGTGCTTCATTGAGTTTCGATTCATAGTAGGGCTAACTTGAAGCGGCTCTCTCAGTGATAGCAGCTTCTCCGACGTCACAGACACCGCCGAGCTCTGGAGTTCCGGTGTCAGCAGCAGAGAGAAGGCCGCACCAGCAGCTGTCCAAGCTGCGAACACCATGGATTACCGCAAACTCTTCACGCTCTCGGTGGACACTCCGAGCTTCTACCCGCAGGTGCAGCGTGCTGCTATTGCGTCCACAAGCCAAGAGCACGACGAAGACGACGCCCAGCTGGTACGAACAATCACTTGATAACCACCGCCCGCAGCTGACCTCAATCAGATCTGGCAAATGATCTCTAACTCCCCACCAACGCTCTCTTCTACATGTGAGAAGAAGAAAGCGGCTCCGCACATGGACTGGTGGCCAGTGCGTACTTGGCAGTTGATGTTGAAGAGGGATATGCGCTGGCGATCTAACGACCTTGTGTTGGGATGTGCTCACAGGGCGACTGGAAGTGCAGAAAGTGTGGTGAGCAGCCAACTAACTGACCGAATGCGCTCTTGATTGAAATTCTCTCTCTGGGCTAACGCTGCTGGTGTGTGTGTGTGTGTGTGTGTGCAGGCAACCATGTAATGCGCGCTCTTCTGTGGCTCTTTTGTGTGTCTTTTGCTGCCTTGTGTGCTGCGAGCTTCGGACTGACCCGTGATGTGAACCGCGACCAAACCCTCAGAACTTCTCCTACAGGCGCGTTGCTGGCTCAATCTGATTGACAAGTTTGCATGCGTACGCGCTTGGCTGACTGGTGGTTGGGTTTGTGTGGCAGGGAGCTCTGCAAGCGCTGCAGAGTGGGCAGATTCGAAGACGCTGGCTACGTGTTCTCCGGACCGCCGTCCATGGGATGATGATGGATGTGCGGGATCACATGACCACTTCGGCAGTCAGACAGAGCACACGAACGAATGGATCTCTCTGGCCACACAACAACAAGCGTTGGATCAGTCTCAAGAAATCTCCAGCAAACCAGACACGTCAGACAGGGAGGTGACATGTCGCTCGCTTCGTGTCGAATCGTGCTGAGTGAGTCCAGTCTTGTTGCTTTCTCTGTGTGCTTTCGTCATTTCGTCAATACAGTTCATGCATGAAACCAGAACCACTGGTTCGCTCTCTGCTGGATCTCTGTCTACTGGCGTCCTGGCGTCGCTCATGTCTCCTCGTCGTCGTTGCCCAACGGCGGGCAGTGATGCTTTACGAGCTGCTCGAGCTGCGGCGCGTTCGCCCCGTTGAGCTCCGCGATCTGCTTGCGCTCCTGTTAACGACACCACCACACAAACGAACGTCAGATCGTAGAGCACCACCTCTCACTCTCAGCGTCAAACGCCCAAGCGCGCGATGGCTCACTCGGATGAGCACAAATCGCGGCTTGCAGCTCCCGGTGTCCTCGACGCCCTCGAGCCCCAGCGTCACGTTGAGCTAACGGCCACCACCAGAGCACAATACCAGAAGAGCATGCATTGCACAAACACCTTGCGATATGAGAGCCAGAGCCACCAGCGCGCGACCAATCCGAGAAACAAATACACTCGCTCATGACTCACGCTCGCAAAGGCGACGCGCTTCTCGCTCTGGTCGATGTCCACCGCCAGGCGCTTGTACGTCGGCTCCATGATCTTGCACGGCCCGCACCAGTCCTTGTGCACGTCCACGACTGCATAGGTGGACACGTTTAGTATTCACACTGCATAGATAGGTCGAGAAGGAGGGAGCAATCGATCGCATTGGCACGCGCACCGAGCAGCTTCTTGTCGGACGCCTCGCGCAGCAGCGCCCAGTGCTCTGCGTCCTTGACCTTCGCCACGAGCTCCATCTCGACTCGCTCTTATTATCTGACACCTGTCGCAATGCGCTTTTCATCAGTGGAAACAAACAGCAGCTTGAACGAGCGACTCTTGGTCACACGGCGCCGCTTCAGCTTCAGCTTCTGTGGACAGCGATCGAGCTCATAAAGATACACTTCCGATCTGAACTCTTTCATCATCAGGATACAAACGTGAGACTCACACCACGGAAGGCAACGAAGGAGTGATGAGAAGATGCTGGTAGTGGTGGTGTATTTGCGCTTGCGTGGCAATCGGATACTGAGTCGCTGCGCTCAGTGCGCCTAATAATCTATCGGCTAAATAATAAAATATGATGGATGGCTCTCTCTCCCTTCCAATGGGGAGAGATCTGGCGCTGGCGTCCATCGTGGGCTGGCTGGTTCGCCAGGGGGCTTGCTGAGCTTGGAGCTCGCTGTGAAGGCTTGGTTCATGCGGCTGCTCCTGGTGCATGCAATATGTACATCGAACTGGCACTGGTGGTGTTCTGTTTTCTTTCTGGGCGGCTCCCGTGTGGAGCGAAGCGCTAGCTGGCTGCTCATGAGCACGCTTGGCGGGACGACGGCGGATGCAAAAACGGCACGTGGGGCGCTAATGGTCTCTCTCTCTCTCTCTCTCTCTCTTTGTGAGTTCTGTTGTTGGAGTCGGTGGCTCAGCCCAGCTTAGAGCGACCGCGAGTGGCTCGGGCGGTTGTACTCGACGCAGCCGTAGAAGCTCTTGAGCAGCTTGGTCATCTTGCAGCGCTCCTTCTCGCAGCGGTTCATCACGACGGGCGGGCACTTGTTCAGCGCCTCCTCGAGCTCGAGCAGGAAGGCGTTGAGGAAGAGCACGCGCTCGCGCACAACGCCCTTGGAGTTCTTGCCGAGGAAGCGGCCGTGCATGACCGGGAACTCGGTCGCGCTGAAGACCGGCTCGAGGAAGTGTGCGAGCAGGCAGTTCTTCTCGCCGCCGCAGCAGTACGTCTGGTCCTGGAAGTGGCGGCGCGCGAGGCGCTGCAGCTGCAGGAAGGCCGAGAAGCGCCGGTACACGATCTCGCCCTCGTCGTACGCGTCCGTCTGCACGCGGATGGCGTAGTCCGTGTGCCCGTCCTCCTTGCGCGTGTCCACTACGGACGTGTGCACCGAGTTGAGCGCGATCGTGACTGGCAGCATATTGACTGAGGTGTTGTTGGATGGAAGGGATGTGGGAGATGCGAGGCAAATTGCGGAATGAACGGATGAAAGAAGGATCCAACCGCAGGCAGCCCACTCACCCACATGGACGCAAACAAGCACGGCTGGCGCCAGTCACACACACGAGCGAGCGAGCGCACCATCCCAAGTCGGCGCGCCATCGGAAGGAACGGGGGCGGACGGGCCGGAGGCATGCAGAGGGGGGACCACTCGCCTGGCGTCAGAGGCGGCCGCCCGGTCTCTGCGCGCTCGATTAGGTCAGGTGTACAGTTCCGAGTCAGACCGTGTGGTTCGGGAGCAAATGTCGAAATCGGTTTCGGTAAGGGTACTTACTTGTGCAGGCTGTTTGCACACGAAGTTGGAGCGCTTTGACAAAGTTCGCACACCATATTGGATTCCAGAGGCATTTGGGACGTGATTGCTGGCAAAGAATTGTCTTGTGTCTTGCAACTCCGTGAAACACCATACTGAAAGCTAGACAAACTCTGAATGTTGAGGCGTGAATTTTAGGTTTGCCAGCCCTCTTTTTTCCAGCGATTTGACGCGCTTTTCCCCTCTTTTCCTTGCAAAGACTTCTTCATGCTCGCTCTTCATCGCTTCCGGCGAAGCATTTCCGAACGCGCAGTGGCTTCTTCGTCCCATTTCGTGGTGGCTGCTTGCTTCCCCGACGTCCATTGCTTTGCTCGGATCACACCCTTCCTTTCGCAAAAGGCCTTCCACGCGCGGTAATATGTTGTTCTTCTACAATTCTCGCCAGCTTTTCCGCCAACCTGAGAAAATGGAGCCAAAATCTGTCAAGAGACTGATGCATCTTCCGCGGTTTTCGTTCTTGTTTTCCTTTTGTTGACTGTTGAGAACCGCAACATGTATACGATCCGTCAGACATGCACGCCCATGGATGTCGGAATTGCACCACGAAGCGAACTCGATGGGCAAAAGAGAACACAAAGCAATCGATGGAGATCCGGCATTGCTCTTTCCCGTGGCTCGGTAATGAACAGCGCTCTCCTTCGTCGTGAAGATGGCTTCTCGGCAGCAAGGTCGGTTCAGGAGAGCCGTGGTGGGTGAAAAATGTAAAAGCTGCGAAACCTTACGCAAGTATTTTGTATGCTTGGAGTAGAAATCTCGCTAAACAGCATGTTTGAGCGAAATTCCTACCTGAACACAGCGGAGGACAAGCGAAGTGAAGAAAGAGCCGAGCATCGTTGTCTCGCGCTCGCCTGCTGCTCGAATTCTCCATCTGGCTTGCGAAGTGAGCGCATTTTCATGGATTTACCAGCTGGAATCGTGTTTCAAATGCATGAAATTTTGAGCTCGGGCACTACTTTGGCTCTGTTCTCCGCTCGGAGCTTTCTCTCACCGCCGTAGTCCATGACAGCGCGGTAGTGTGTGCGTGCATACCGCTCGTGGGTGTTGTTATTGTTTAGGAGGCGAGAAGCTTGGGAATGCTTCAACGCACAAATCCTGCACGAGCGCTTCTTGCGAAAAATTGACAGATCTCCAGCTGTCCGTGGCAAAAGATGTGTTTGCAAGACGCAGATTTTAGGATCACAAACCTGTGTGAAATCTTGGTGAAAGCAACACCGGGCGGGGAGATATGTCGCTTGCAAACGTTGAATTTGCAAACAAAACTATCATGAAACCGCAGGCCTGATGAAAGCACCACCGTTGCCAAACGCTCGCACGGTTTCCCTTCAGCCGACGTATCTTTGCGTTTCGAGGGCGGCACCACCGCTCACAGTCACGCTGCGCTGGCGTCGCCTCTGGTGCTTCTGGCGTGCCGAGCCGAGCGTTCTCCGTCGTCGTGCGTGCCTTCCCCCAGCACTCGCTGCTCGCTAAGGTTGAAACGGGGTTTCCATTCAAGACTCGGCCTTTGCGAGTTGTGAGACACTCGGCAACCTCTCTTCACTTGCCTTGCGCATGCTCCAAACGGTGTGTGCTTTGTCAACCAAACAAAGCAAGCGGCGAATCAATCCAGTGACGCTCCAGCACTGGGATGACGGCTTCCTGTTTGTCGGGTGGGCTACCATCGCATAAAGCTGCGCGCGCAAGCCAGCGGCGGGGGTGTCCGATAGCTGTGGCTGTCTTCCCTCGTTCGTTGAGCTTTTGGACATTCGAATTTGGGATGCGGGCAATGCGCCACAAGCAATCCAGCGATATCCTTCACGCAAGACCTTGAAGCGCATGCTTGCGGCCTGCCTGCCTGGAGCTCTTGTCGCTGAGGCGTGCGTGGTTGGTCAGTCAGTCAGTGGGCTGTTGTATCTTTCGCGGCAGGAAGGCCAGTCATTTCATTTATTCACTTCACCTTCACACAAAGGGATCTTGAAGCAGCAGCATTTGCGCTTCAATCGATTTTGCACGAGAAAGTTCACGAAGAGCAGAGCAGAAGGCCATCAACTCACCCGTCACCAGTCACTTCACGTTCCTTCACCAACAACGTTGCCGGAACAGGATCAGAAGAGGCGAACGGCATGAAGCCGCGGCGCGTGCAGTGCGTGCGTGCGTGCGTGCGCCTTTTGAGTCGCGACGACGCATTGGACTCGTCGTCACGGCCGCGAGCCGAGTTCGAGCCGCCGAGAGCCACCCGATCCCCGTTAATCAGACGCGGCGAGCCTCCTGTCACTGCTGATGAGGAATCAAGCAAATGATCGTATGTGTGGTTTCGAGCTGTCGGTCGGTTGTTGGTCTGTGACAGACCGGGTGGCGCCAGCCGATCGATCAGTCATGAAGGGACACAAGGAGGGTCAGAAACGAGCCAGCAACCATCATTCCGAAGGCATTCAGCACGCTTCTCTTGATTTGCGAGAGAAGGTGCGATCAGCGTCCAATTTGCACCTTGTTCTGGTAGCACTCGGCACCTTTCACTCCGTGCTTTGCGACAGCGTCAAGTTCGCGCACTTAGTGCTCGCTGCAGATGCGAAATCGCATTTTCGCGTGACAACCAAAATCGAAGAAGAGGAGCGAACACGCCCGCCGATCGCTCCCCGCCTCTCCCTGGGCTCCTCCTCTGCGTGCGTGAGAGGGCGCCTGGGATGACGAAGACGCTCGGCGTAGAGGTTGTGGCGGCGAGCGCTGCAGCTCGACAGTCACGCGGCACGCTGGCTCCATTTGCGCTTCCGCGCCTTCAGCTGCGAATGGGTGATGCGATAGTCGCGGACGAATGCAAGTTCAGCTCGTGAGAAGGAGCTCGTAGTGGGTAAGCTCGCTGTCTCTCTCTGTCCATGCGCGTGCAGTACGTGGCCGATTGCTGAGTGGGCGGATGGCTGCACTGCTTGTCAACACCAGGTCCACTGTACTGCACAGCGCCTTTAGCGCCGGCGGTTGAAGTGGGATCACTCGCTCCGGCTTTCGTTAACACGAGTGCCATTCGGCCACATGGGTGGGTTGCTTGCAGCTGCCGCGTTCCTTCAGAGTTAAGAATGAGCTGAGTTGACTGACTCGGACCGTGTGTGTCATCAACATGGATACAGTGCCGAGCGAAGCGTAGAAGTCTGGTCACCACGAGGAAGATTCGGGTTCGAGAGTCAGGGCACAAGACTGGACTGGACTGGCTGGATCGTGGGGCGAGATGGCTACACCCAGCAGCACCGACGCCATTTACCCGACACGCTTCTGCGCTCACGACATGGCGGGTCTGTCGACACTTTTTGCCAATCGACCAACTGGGATCCCGGAAGCCGTGTCGCCAAGCGAGTGCGTTCTCAAGAGCCGATTGCGCCGACGCACTCGCTGTGTATGGACAGCTCGCACTGCAGGAGGGCGAAGCGCCGCGCTGCTGCTGGCGTGTGAGAACGTGGCGTCCCACCCAACACGCCAAGACGCGTCGCCGGTGAGAGTGCTTGTCGATGCTGTTGCATCGCTGAGCTGAAGTGGTGGAAGCTGCGGTTGAGGCTCGTGCATGGCTCGTT
>JAASFQ010000962.1:0-11649 GCA_023333845.1 Globisporangium polare | reverse complement strand
TAAGTGGCAGGCGTCTGCCACTAGAGCGACTGTAGCCCAGTCCTAGTCGAAGCTCTCCTCGTAAGGTCGTATGAGCCTGTTCGCTCGAGGGCCGTGACGCTGTTGCATTCTGCTGCTAATGAATGCGAATGTCCGAAGGACACCCTTTCTCCTCGGAGACGATTTACTGTACTATTGCACCCGACCGCCAATGGTGCGAATGCGTCGAGCCCTTTGCTGGTGCATACAAACAGCTTGTCTTCTTCCACGAGCGCACGCAGACACCTCCACAGTGGACACTAAACTGCTTGAAGCAATACCATTTGTCAATCCCGGAATGGCAATTTTCATATGACATGCAGCGGATGCCAGCTCACGCTCGCTAACCTAACGTTAGCCTTCGTCAGATTGCTGCATACGCCTATTGTCGATAGCAGGGAGCTGCTGCAGCATAAAGGAACTCGTGCACGTACGCACCACCTTTCTTACTGGAAAGTCGGGACCTTGGCAGACGTGAAGCGCGCGCGGTCGTGTGGGGCGTCGTAGTCGTAGTTCGGTCCCGCCGGCACGATGCCGAACGCGTTGATGTGCGTGTGCGACGTGGAGCTAGCTCGTTGAGAGCGCTCGCGTTGTGCAGCGCAATGGCACTGCACGAATGCGCAAAGCAGGCGAGGTTCTGCTCCCTTGATCAGGCCGACCAGCACTCTCGTCTACACCTTGTCACATTTAATTTGTGCACAAGAGTGACGGTCTGCTCTTGCGGATCTTGAGCTCCACACCAACCACTGGCTGTGCGTCAGACCAACAGATTCGACCAGCTTTGCACTCCCAACTTCAACGTGAAAGTCCAAGTGGGTTGCTTGTCAAACCACACGGCGGGATTCACGAACCGTTGGACAATCGCAAGAAAGTTCATGTCGCTAGCTGACCCCCGCATCCTTCCTCTCGACCACTGATCCTTGTCGCCGTCGGAAGCGTCAAATCGAGTGTGTCCGGCGGCGCACACATGAGTGAAGATTGATGGCACTACCACCAGCCAGCTGGCCAAGAAAGCTGTCACTTTTCAGATCGCGCTCTCGAGATCAGATCGCCCCAATCTCATCCAATAGTCAAGCCACAAGCTGATATGAACCCAAGTAGTACCTCCCACGCCAACGAACACCGGATCTCGAGCTCTCACAGCTGCCTTCTCAGCTCACTGCAGCGCGTGGACATCCTTCCAGAGCGATACTCGCAGGCCATGGCGTCCATCGCGCGCCTCAAGAAGATCGCATCGCTCCGAGTCAAAAGCTTCGTGAGGCGTAATGGCACGCTCTACTACGTCATCGACGTGTTTCTCCACAAACCCTCGAGCCGCATCCTGACGAGAGCGGGCCGCAGTCACAGCGGGAGTCCACCCGACAGCGACATTCACGACCGAGCGCCCGACTTCCAGGTCGAGCGCCGCTTCTCCGAGTTCACCAAGCTGCGCAGTAGTGTGTACCGCCTGGCGCAGTCGTCGCACAACTTGATGCGCTGCGGCTTGTGCGACGATATCGTGAACTCGACCCTGCTGGGCAGCGACCAGCCCAAGAGATACATGAGCTTCATGCTCTCGAACACATCCATTGCACACACACTCACGCAGTTCCTCCGCAGCCTCATGAGGATTACGATGTGCATTAATGGTAGGGGGAGGGGCGATGGAGCGAGCAGCGAGTGTGTGGCTCGAGAGCAGATTCCGCAGCTTCTACTCATTTTCCTCCAGCTCACAGGCGACGCAGCGTAGAGGCGCCAGTGCCAATCAGCAGGCATGATCGTATAAACAATGTAGCGAGCTCATTGCATGCGTTCAGGTGGACACTCGCCGACCTCGATCCTACTGATGGACAACGTTGTCAAAATTATCCTTCCCTCCTCGAAGGGTTTATTGTTTGAGCAGTGATTGAAGCAAGATGTCCAAATCGGTTCCGACTCAGACGAATCTCAGATCTGGAACTGGAAGTTGCTGATGTCGAAATTGCCGAGCTCGTCGAGCAACCAGCTGCAGTCGCTGATGGAAAGCTTGAGCACGGTGAACGCGGTGGCAACCAGCAAAAGAGGAGAACACCAACGACGAAGACAAGGAGCACGAGTCGAATGGGATCTCCAAGCGCGTTGGTGTCGTCTTCTTGAAAGTGCGTGGGGAGTCATTTCCCCGAACGGTGACACGAAGAAGCTTGACGACGCTGCTGCACATCGCGGAGCTGCTGTCGGGACTATGTCGACAGTCCAGTCCACGACGCGCTCTCAGTCAAAAATACAGCGGCGCACTTGAAGCGACGCGAGCAACAGCGGCAAGCGAGCAACGTCAGACGGACGCCTGCAACTTGATCACCCCGCGCCCGCACGCCTGCACAGTGCGCCATGAGCCCGCCGTTCAAGCCCGTCGCGTCTTCCGCTACCAGCGCCATCAGTGCTTCTGTCCCTCACAGCGGCGACTGTAAACCCACTAGACGCGCGCTCTTCCCGGACGACGAGCACGCGTGCCACCCGCTGCGACGCGCGCAGTTCGCCAAGCTGAGCAAGAATGCGCTGCCGCCAGCGCCAACGAAAGCGCTCTGCATGTACGCGCAGAAGCAGTCGCTCGCGAAAGACCACGCGTCACTGCAGAAGCCACCACCCAGTACCAGGAACAACAACAGCAACAATGGCGGCTTCAAGCGCCAGCAACAGCAGCGCATCGCCAACCCGTGCGATACGGATCTATGGGGCTTCCCCGTCTACTTCTCGTCCAAGCGCGACATTGATAAGCAATGGGAGCTTGCCCTACAAAAGAACCAGCCCAAGCCACACTCGACCGTAATGGAAGGCGAACAAGATGCTGCAATCCATGTCGACGTTGAGAGAGTTTTAAGCAAAGAGGACCGAGAGCGCCGCAGGCGCCAGGACTACGCGCAGTACCTCTACTCTGCTGCAAAATACGGACCACTGGACACGC
This sequence comes from Globisporangium polare, assembly GCA_023333845.1. Classification (NCBI taxonomy): domain Eukaryota; phylum Oomycota; class Peronosporomycetes; order Pythiales; family Pythiaceae; genus Globisporangium; species Globisporangium polare. Next base: position 8,711 of record JAASFQ010000962.1, on the reverse strand, counting down.
TTCTCTACTGCTGCACGTCATCTCCCGGTCACGTGTACACACTTCTCGTCGAGCAGAGCGCTCGGAAGCTGCAGATGTGGTCTCGAGAGCGTGTCAAAGCGCTTCGCAACCACTGGATCGCGCGCCTTTCTCGTGAGCTCAGCACCCAGTGGCTTGATGTCGGCACACAGACAGTAGTGCAGTCCTTTGAGCATCAGCAGCGAGCGGGGGCGTTCCTGAGAAGGCTGCAGTGGCACGTGGCGGCCAAGGCGTTGCGCAACTGGTTCGCGTACACGCAGATGCAGATCGAAGTCAAGTGGCGGTTCAACTTCGCCGCGGGACAGGACCTGCGCGCTCGCTTCCAGCGCTGGAGGGAGCATGTGGACGGCGTCAAGGCGTTCAAGAAACAGCTGAAGAGCGTCGCGAGGCGGAAGCGCATGGCTGGCGTCTTCGCCCAGTGGCAGCAGCGGAAGGTGCAGCAGGAGCGAGCGCGGCAGCTGTTCGCCAGGCGCTGGCTCAAGACCCAGCGAGACTGTTTTAGTACGTGGCGTGTGGTCGTGAATGCCAGAAAGCATGCGAGCCGTGCTGTATGTGTTATTCAAAGCCACTGGCGAGGCTTTCGGCAACGAAAGCAGTACCAATGGCAGCGACGAGCTGGGAGTCTGCTGGTGAGAGTGGCTCGCGGCTGGCGAGCACGGCGAAGAGTGCGCGATCTGCGAGCGGTCATGGCTGTTGGAGAGACTCTGTTGCAGCTGACTCGGCTCATGGCTTGGAGAGAAAGGTGCGCCACACTCCAGGCGACCCGAGAGAGCCTTCTCGCGCGAGAAACACAGAGAGCGGCAGACGAACTGGCGTGTATCAGAGTGGCAGAAGTCCAAGCAGTGGCGTTGATGAACGAAGAGCTCGACAAAGTCGTCCGAAACCACATGCACCAGAGGCTGCAAGACAAGATCGAGATGCTGGGTGACTCGGGTGAGGCGCCTGAAGACGTGCGAGGCAATCGCGAGAAGCTCATCCAGTTTGCCAAGGAGAAGCTTCGTGAGGATGCCCAGCGAGACGCCAAAGCCCAAGCGGTTGCCCAGTTTCATCGTCTCCAACCCGAGAACTTGCCGCGTGAAGGCTGCCTAGTGTGCTACGCTGCCTCCATGGCCCAACGTGACGACGACAAGATGGAGAGATGCACCCAGCGCGGCTCTGCTCACCTCTGCGCGCACTTTTCCTGCTCGCAGCAGCTTTCACTGACGAGGATCGCGAGCAACCTGAGCGAGCTGCGCGAACACGAGGCTGCTTTCGAACAAGAACTTCTGCGCCAAGCGATCCCACTTCCAGTGCTGCGGCGAGATCTTCGCCTGGTATAGAGGGTGCGACTAAATTCCCCCGTGTCCTTTCTGGACTGTGTGGCTGAGGACCATTCACCGAAAGCAATCGTTCGTGGCGCCCCCCTCCCTCCCCCCATTTCAAGAAGATCGCATGGCAGCTCTCTCCTGCTGACCGAGAAAGATCCTCTCGTCAGATGCGTCCAGCGTGGAGGAAGCGAGGCTGCAGTTGCGAGTTTTTGCTTCTTCTGTTGTTCTCTGATTTGTCTATCGAAGGCGAGTTGCTCATTCGTCTCGCGTTAGTGTGTGATTGGAGTACAGTCCATGCTGGCGCTTCGCCAAGTCTTTCGACAACCAAGACCGTGCGCAAAGCGTGGCGATCTTCTTTAGCCACAAAGAGATGCAGCTCCTGGTAGTCAATCGAGAAGGCAGTCGTTGGGTGATGACTTGCGTCTTCCTATTTTGCGCGAAATGGGATCATCCGCCACGGAGAGAGAGAGAAAGAGTCAGAGCTCGACTCCATGAGGCGCGCCATGGATGACAATACGGCAGACGCCAACGCTTCTCCAGCGAGATGACCAAGGCGCTACCACCGCAGTCAGCTTGTGAGGATTCGGCAGGTCTGAATGGCGTGCTATCGCCTGCGCGATGGTTGTTGCGTCATCGAAATGGAGTTTCAACAACACCGACGAGCGCGGTGAAAATTCGCAAAGGCTTTGGATGAGGTTCGCGATCGAGAGGCTGTGTACGAGTGAGAAGCTAAGCGCACCTAGTGGGCACCGACATCAGTGCTGGCCCCATAGCATCTTCACCTCCTATTGAGAGCGGATAGATCGCGATGTCCGCCGCCTCAGACCAACTGCCTCCCACCTCAGTACTAATCACCGAAACGGCGGTGATCATCCAGGTTGAATGAAGCTCGCAAGGCAATCGCTTGCTTGAGCCAACCTTGCTGAACAAGACCCTCTCGCCAGATGCGTCCAGCGTGGAGAGAAATGGGGGAAATGCCTGGTGGGTTTTGCTTTCTGCTCTTGTTGTTCTGTTGCTCGATAGCAGCATTTGGAACCCGCTGACTGGCTGCGGGACGACAACAAGGTCCGAAAGTGTTGCAGGCCAAGTCACGTGACAGCTTCTGAACTCACGCGCCCAACCGCCGCCCGCAGTGCAGTCGTTTGAACCCAGATCCCTATCTCCGTGATGACGTGTTGCCCTCGAACTCCTCTCTCTGGGATCCTTCCAGCAGCCAGCGAGAGAGCCAGCAGAGCGTTGAGTCCATTTCTCCATTGGGCACCAGCATGATCGCCAAGTGATGCTCGGTGGACTGACTGGCGCGATAATCTGCAAGTGAAATGCGTCACGAGCTACGAGTTGAAGGCCATTAGGCCGACCTCGCTGGGCTCGTTCTTCTAATTCGAAGAACGCACCGCACTTCACAAGATGCTGCGCTCTTCCTGCGCTGCAACTCGCCCGAACGCAGCCCGAGTCGAGTCGTCTACCTATTTCGAGCCGAGTACTGCTTTTTGTATGTGTGTGTGTGGAAGTCGAGAAGCGAATTGCAATCTGCAACGTACTGGGACAACCGCCGCCGCCGCTTGGGTCCTCTCGCGAGTGTGGGACGTGAGAGAGCGAGAGGGGAGAAAGAACCAACGAGGAGCTCACTTAACTTTTCTCCCTCATCGACGCAAGCTAGGGCGACATGAACTCAACAGCGACGGCAAAGTTCACGAGCCCGTTCCCCCCTTTGGAGCTCACGGGCGCCGACGAGGCGCGGCTTGAGGACATGGCGTACTTCCTCGTGCAGAGCACGGTGCTCGAGTACCAGGAGTACCTGTACAAGGACGAGCGCGTCGTGGACCACGACCAGTGGAAGTTCATGAAGCGCAAGCAGAAAGTGCGCGTGTACGTGGAGCGCAGCGAGAAGGAGAAGCGCAAGCGACGCCGCAAGCAGGAGGAGAAGGGCGAGAGCAGCAGCAGCAGCTGCTGTCTGGCCTCCGAGGTCGAGAGCTTCTCACCCGAGAGCACCTGGAGCAGCGTCGCGGATGCACGGGCCCCAGGGACAACAGGAACAGCAGAGAACTCGCAGCGCAAGGGTCGCTCGAGCCTGGGTTTGCCCACGTTCCTTGTCGCCGGGTCCATCGAGGGCACGCTCGAGGACGCGATGTATGGCGTGCTGAGCCCGACGGTGGACGCAATGCGCATCAAGTCGTCCTACGTGTGCGACAAGATCGTGAACGCTGCCGTGCTGGCCACGATCATCGCCCCGACGGTCGAAAACCCGTTCCAGTCGCTGAGCATCAAGTGGATTGAGAAACGGCAGCCGATGCACCTGGACGCGCTCGTGAAGAACCACGACATCGTGATTCTCGAGTCCACGGGCACCACGTGCCTGACGAACGGCGAGCGCATCGGCTACGTGTTGCTCCACTCGGTGCAGTTCCCCGAGACGCTTCCTCTCGACTCGGTCATCCGCGGCGGGCTGTCGATCTGCATGCTCTTCCGTGAAGACACCAAGGCCTCCGTGGACGTCTTTCTCATTGGCAACGTTGGCCCAGCGCAAGGCGCCACGCGCTTGCTGGTCGTGAAATCGGCCATCGAGGGGCTCATCTCGGTGTGGAAGCTCGTCGAGTGCGCGCGGATGAAGAAGCTCGCGTGGGCGCTGAGCCAGCAACACTCGTGCTCGATCGACCGGATACCCGTTGGCGAAGACGAAGAAGAACCCAGTCGACTAAGCGAGGGCGGCGCCAGACTCAATTGCACACACTGCAAGCGGCGAGCTGCTTCAAGATCACGGTGGCAGCGGTACTTTTCCACAAGAAGAACTACAACAGCGACCTGCACACTGTGCTCCGAGTACGTCTGCTCGTCCTGCAAGGTGAAGCAGAAGCTGAGCTACTTGGCGCCCGACCCAGAGCGTCGTGGCTGTCGCCAGCGGGAGTTCACATTCTGCGCGCTCTGCATCCACGTCGCAGTGATGCGCACGAATTCGCTGGCGGTTGCAACGGAGGAAGCCCACGCAATGGCGCGGAACTCGGCGGGACACAAGTCGCTCATCACTGCGTGGCTGCGAGGGATGCTCGACCAGCCGCTGTTTAGATACACGCGGACTCGAGGTTGATGTGCTTCAGTCCGCGAGCTGAGAGTGGCTGAGCTCAGCCCCAAGTTCGATCTACGCAAGTCCGCGTGGCATTTTGGTTGCGAGTAGCCTCGTCATTGGGAACGAGGAGAGACACAATACAACGTTGTTTCGTACTAGTGGTCAGCTGCGTCAGTCATTGACGAGTTTGTTTTGGTTTGCCCACCATTCTTGACAACGAAGGATGAGCTCTTGACGCAACGAGCTAGACTGTCTCCTAAGTGATCCTCACCTCGATATGAGTCATGATACCACGACGAGTGGTTGATGTTTATTGCTCACGAGGTCGAGACCAAGCGAACAGATCCTAATGCGCTCGAATGCAACGGTGGGGTTGGCTTCTTGTGTGTCTCGAAACGACGTTCTCCAGTGTACGCAAACTACTAGGACAGCTGTCGTCGAGCCAGGGCGGCATAGAGATCCGCTTTGTAGCTTCTCCGCAAAGCTGTCGTCGCACAATCTCGCTGCGCGTTCGGCCGAAGCATTTCAAAGCGCGCTTTGAAGAGCTCATTTGGCGGTCCATCTTGTGGTGTGCTTTATTTTGACAGTTGACCCTTCAGCTTGAAACTTCGGGAAGCACACATTGTCAAGCCTATGTTCATTTTGTCAGCTTTGTCGCCAATCAAGTTCCCCCGTGAGACAATCCACCATCACTCGTTTCCTTCCAGTGATGGTGACAGTTGACGCAAGTCGGAAGTTGCACAATCGAGCTGTCCGCCAGCCTGTAAGCCGCACCTGCGCCTGATTCCAACCCTCTTGTCGGTGCGTGGCCTCCTCAACCAGATCGGCAGAGCGCTAAATCACTCAGCCCATTCCTCAATTCGCCTCCTGCAGCTCACGCAAGCTTCAGCAACCACCTCCGCTACCAACGAGATGTCGACCGCCCCTCGCACCGTCAACGCCTACGCCGCCTTCGAGCAGAGCGGCGAGGTCAAGCCGTGGCAGTACCAGTCGCGCCCGCTCGGCACCGACGACGTGGAGATCAAGATCACGCACTCGGGCATCTGCGGCTCGGACGTGCACACGATGGACTGTGGCTGGGGACCGTCGACGTTCCCGATCGTGCCCGGCCACGAGATCATCGGCGAGGTGACGGTCGCGGGCTCGGACGTCAAGCACTTGGCCGTCGGTGACCGCGTGGGCGTCGGCGCCCAGGTGTGGGCGTGTCTGAACCGCGACGAGAGCCGCCCCTGCACCGAGTGCGCGGACGGCGCGGACGCGTACTGCAAGCGCTGCGTGTGGACGTACAACTGTCCGTACGAGGACGGCGCCATGGCCCACGGCGGTTACGCGGACTTCGTGCGCGTGTCGGCACACCACGCATTCAAGATCCCGGACGCCATTCCGTCGGACCTGGCGGCTCCACTGCTGTGCGCCGGCGCGACCGTGTTCACACCGCTCAAGACGTACAAGGTGAAGGCCGGCGACCGCGTTGGTGTCATCGGCATCGGCGGTCTGGGCCACCTGGCGATCCAGTTCATCCGCGCCGTGGGTGCGATCCCCATCGCGTTCTCGCGCTCGGCCAACAAGGAGCAGGAGATCCTGGCTCTCGGCGCCAAGGAGTTCTACGACCTGAGCAACCCGGAGGACGCCGCCAAGGCTGCCGCCTCGGTCAACGTGCTGCTCATCACCGCCGACGCGACCAACATGCCGTACGACCTGTACCTGAGTCTGCTGCGTCCACGCGGCACGTGCGTCATGCTCGGTCTCCCGAACGACCGCGTGCAGTTCGTGCCGTTCTCGATCGTGCCGCGCGGGATCAACTTCGCCGGCAGCGCCGTCGGGTCCATCGCCGACATCAAGGACATGCTGGCGCTCGCGGCCAAGGAGAACGTGCGTCCGATCATCCAGAAGTTGTCCATGGCGCAGGTGAACGAAGGTCTCAAGCTCGTGCGCGACGGCAGTGTGCGCTACCGCGTCGTGCTCGAGAACTAGCGAGACAAGTGAGCATCTTAGCCCTCGCTTTCTAAATCTCGAGCTGTCGTATTTGTTTGTTTTTGCTCAAATGGAGTATACTCGTGTCGGTATACGCGTTTTCTTGACGATCGCGCAAACGACAGCGACATCTCTCTTCATTTGCATATTGTGTCTTTTTCAAGTGTAGAAAGACCAAACTCGCGTCTTTCGCTCACGATCTGGCTCTCTTTCATTGCATATTTCTCCCTGAACACAATGCAATTCAAGCACGACTTGCAAATTGATTTTGATGAACGAAACGCATGACGTCAGTGCGTTCGCACACCTCACTCAAAGCAAGAAAGGCAAAGCAAATGCTGGCGCTGCGCTGCGCAGGGATGGTGGGCTGTGGAGCTCGCCAGGCGTCTGCTGCCTCTGCCAGGAGAGCGCCCGTGAGGCGCGTGTACTGCTCTGCGCCAAGCGGAGCTCCAGCAGCGCCGGTAAAGAAGAAGGAGGTGTCGCTCGCCATGGGGCTCGCTGCAGGTGCGGTGACCAGCACAGCGTACTGACACGCCCATGACGATGGCTTGTGTTGCCTGTACACCTGATGTTGAGATATATATGGCGGCATGGCGTGTTGCTGACCAGGCGGCTTCGCGGGCGTGCTCTCAGCGCTGAGCGGTGTCGGCGGCGGCATGGTGCTCATCCCGGTACGTGTGTAAGGATGCAAACAAGCCCGGTGCCTGTTTAAATGACTCCACTGTCCATAGTGAGCGTGAGTGTGCTCCGCCATGCATCTATGCTCACTGCCCCCAATGCAACGTTCATGGTGTCTGTGTTCTGTCTGCAGGCGGTGGCTAAGATGACAAATTTCTCGATGCAGACCGTGAACGGCACGTGCCTCGGAGGGCTTACGGCAGGTGCTGCCGTAGGCGCGTACAACTACTCGCAGGCCGACGCGTGCAACTACCCATTGGCGCTTCTCACGTCGATCCCGGCCATTGCGTTCGCGCGCGTGGGCGTCCGGGCCGCGCACCGCGTGAGCAGCAAGACACTCTCGACCATCGTGGGCTGCGGGATGCTCGCCAGCGTACCGTTCATCGTGCTCAAGAACTCGGAGTTCCTCAAGCAACTGGAGGCCAAGGCGGCCGAGTCAGCGCATCTTAAGAAGGCAGCAGACAAGCCAGCGAACCCCCTCGACCTCCAGTACTACCACACAAGCCCCAAGAAGTCTGAGGGTGGCAACAGTGAAGAGCCATTGAGAGTGGTACCTCAGCCTAAGAACGACGCGGCTCTGCTTGAAGCGATCACGAAAGACCCGCTGGCGTTCGCTGTCGCCAACCTCCGGTACGTCGCTGTGGGTGCCTTCGCCGGCTTCATCTCGGGCCTTTGTGGCATCGGAGGCACGATGGTGACCACGACGTACCTCACGGCCGGCACGGACATGCCACAGGCCGTGGTCATCGGCACGACGCTCGTGTCCGTGCTGCCCATGGCCATGTCGGCCAACTACTACAACTACAAGAGCAAGTCGATCCACGTGCCCACGGCGCTCAAGATCGGCGGCTCACTCGTCGTGGGTGTCTACTGCACATCCAAGTTCATCCTCGAGTACCAGAAAGTGCCTGAGGATTTTTTGCGCGCAGTGCTCGCGACGGCGATCGGCGCCGCCTCCATCGCGATGATCCGGCGACCAGTCTAGGGGGTTGTCTACATCCTCACAAGGACCGAGGTAGGTTGCAATTCGGAGCTCAGGTTGATCGCAGTACAGTGCCATAGAGAGAGAGAGAGAGGTTTCTAGAGAAAATAGAGGTGATAAATGAGCAAATGGAGCGAGGAGAGCCGCACTAGCTTGCTCTTCACAGTAAGTGCCGCCCCCCATTTCCGCGCATCACATGCGATACGCAAAGCAAGACGTCCGCTCTTGCATTCATTCATTCGTATTGCTCTCAGTACGGTTGCGATCGGGACGAGCGACTCCATTGCAGTGTCCACCTAACCTGGGCTTTCCACTCTCTTCGGCAGCTGAGTTGCGCGGCCCAGGGGCGACCAGCAGAGCTCTGAGATCACGCGTCGAGTTCCCGAATACTATACACTCCGACGGGGTCTCAATATCCGGAGACTGCAACTAGCAGAACTGTAGCGTTGTGCGGATGTCTTTCGTCGGAAAGATCTGGCTCAAAGCTGCCTGCCCAGCACTAGCTCGATTCGTTCGCGACTCATTTCTGACCAACCAGAGCGCAACTGAGTTCCTGTGAAGCGCGTGTACTGCTCCGCACCTACAGCACCAGCCATCAAGAAGCCCCGCGAGATGTCGCTCGGCGTGGGGCTGGCGTTAGGTATGCACTTCATGGCTCTTGAGGGAGACGTGTGCTGTTCACTTGGAG
>JAASFQ010000961.1:0-11660 GCA_023333845.1 Globisporangium polare | reverse complement strand
GCAACGCCGAAACCAGCGCCGCCGCCGTAGCACAACTGCACACCCTGGCGCTTGAAGCAGTACTCGTTCACGTGGTCGTGGCCCACGAACACCGCCTTGACCTCGTTCCGCTCCACCAATGCGCTGAAGATCTCCGAGTGCACTTTGGAAGACGCCACGCCCTCGTTGCGCTCTCCCGAGACGTACTGAGCATCGGAGGCTTCAAAGTTGTGCTCCAGGAGCGGGATGTGGAAGAACATGAGCGCTGGGAGTGGCGTGGCGCGGTCCTTCTGGTTCGCGATCGACAAGTTGCGGTAGAACTCGACCTGGTCGGACTTGATCCAGTCGTACGTCGACTTCACGTCCGGGTACTTCTTCTTGTCGAGGTAGGCGCCCGAGTCGAGGAAGTACATGTTGAAGACCGAGTCCGTGACGTTTCCCCATGCGCCGTCGATCGGAGCCTGGACGCTCAGCTGGTAGTTGCCCACGCCATCGACGTCTGTTGGTCCGCGCTCAGCATACGAATAGCTCTTCTGCATCACCAGCTTCATGATCTTCTCACGAGGGAAGCCGTTCTCGTCGTCGTGGTTGCCGAAGACGACTGCGTATGGGATCTTGCGCTGCTCCACGCCTCTCGTGAACGCATCGACCGCTCGCTGGTGGTTCTTGTCGAGAAAGGTCTGGACGTTGTCGCCCGAGAAGACGACAAAGTCGGGCTGCTCTGCGTCGAGCAGCTCATCGACGAACTTGGACATGAGCGCCTCTGTACAACGCCTGGAGCCAGTGGGGTAGTTCATCGGTGGATCCTTGCACGGGTACTTTGGGTCACCAGTGAAGTGGAGATCGGCCAGCTGCAGGATCTTGAACGAGAGAGTGGTGTTGTTAGCGCGCGCGACCAGCGGGGGTTGGTCGGCTAGAGCTGCGTGGGCGGAGAGCACGAGGCAGCTGAGAAGCAGGGGACTGGACGCCAGCACCATCACGAAACGCGCGTGCATTTTGTCGTGCTTGAGATGCTCGGCCGTTGAGCTGTCGTGGGGGATTGGGGAATGGGGGTGGAGAGTGGAAAGCGGGCATCGGTTCAAGTTGAGAGAGGGAGAGAAAGAGAGTGACCGAGAGCGGAGCGAATGGCAGCGGATGTGGCAGAGTTCGTATTAACTCTGGCCGTACAGAAACAGGAGAAGGCGGCCTCCAGCAGTGCTGATTCGAGTGCTGAGTGCAATGCCGCGTGGGCATCCAGTTGCGTGGGACGGGACCCACGAAACGAAGCGCCGACCTCTGTGGGTCTTCAACTAGCCAGGCATTCTGGGTCCCGCCGCACAGCACCTTGGCACAGGAACCTACAGGTGGCTTCTCATGGAGGCCACGGTGCTGAATCTCACTGCGGGTTGAGACTTGAGGAGCGCCTTTGGGTAACGCCGAGGTGGCTGGAGTTCTTTCTTTTGGCGTATGGACGTGAACTTCAATCCAAAAGCTTTCGCTGTGGGGTTTCGATTTGGTACGGAGGCTGGTTGATGTCGCCTCTATCACTGAATTGACATCCGATTTCCAAATGAGCTCTGAGAACTGGAGATATCGTGTGCTTTCCTTCGATCAACAGGTTTGCACGCACTCTGAAATCTGAGAATTGGATTCTGAGAATCCTGGGAGTCTCCTGGGGAATGGCTGTGGATAATCAGTCCTCGGTGGCGATTGCGCCCCGCCCGCCCACTCTCGCTCCCAGCAGCCCCAGCTGCATCCGCTATTGTATGGAGAGCTCATTTCTCAACGCACCAGCCAGCAGAGCAACAGACACCACAGCCAGCTCCAATGCTATCACATCACCACCGGCGCCACGTTATCCTCCTACAGTCAGCAGCGCTGCTCCTGCTGCTCCTGCTATGGGGGTCAGGCATCTCCGCCTCCAAGGCGCCGCTCGTCGCGCACATCGCTCCGTCCGGCAACATTAACGCAAGCAGCTCGAATGGTTCAGCTGAACCCGGAGGCCTCTCGTTCAAGATCCTGCAGCTCACGGACCTGCACTTCTCGGGAGACCCAACACGCGCTTGCAAGGACGCACCTGGGAACCTCAACGTGCCCTGTACCGAAGCGCTTATGTCCACGTTCATCGACGAGCTGCTGGACGTGGAGCAGCCGGACTTGGTTGTGTTCTCTGGTGACGCGATCCAGTCGCTCGGCAGTTCGTACCAGCAGTTGGCGATCGACGCGTTCACAAAGAGCGTCGAGGCGCGCGGGATCCCGCACGCCGAGGTGCTGGGCAACCACGACGACGACAACGGCTTCAGTCGCGAGGACGTGCTTGCTGCGATGATGAGCAAGCACTACTCGTACACGCAGAGGGGTTCACAGACCATCGAGGGCGTGGGCAACTACCAGCTGAGCGTACAGGCGCCAGTCGATGGGCCATGGGGACGAGCGGGAGACAACGTCTTCCACATGTACTTCCTAGACTCGGGCGGGAACCTCAACAAGACCAGGTACCCGGACGCGATCTCACGATACGATTGGATCCACGAGAGCCAGGTACAGTACTACCGAGAGCTCTCGGACGCCACCAAAGCCGCTCAGGTCTCAGGATCAGCCTCCGTGTCAGGTATTAGCCGAGAGCCACCGCTACCGGCGGTCATGTTCTTCCACATCCCGCTGCAGGAGTTCGCCGAGGCGTCGCTCAAGTTCCGCTGGCGCACGGGGGAAATGAATGAGAAGGTGGAGCCGTCGCTTGTGCACTCGATGCTCTTCCCCGCGCTCGTGCGGCAGAACGAGGTGAAGGCCGTGTTCGCTGGCCACGACCACACGAACGCCTACTGTTTCCACAAGAATGGGCTTCAGCTCTGCTGCGCGGGGGGTGCGGGACTGGGACTCGCCTATGGGAGCGACGCCTTTGCACGAAGAGCGCGTGTGATCGAGTGGAGCGTCAGCGGCAACAACGAGCGCACGATCAAGAGCTGGAAGCGTCTATTCGGGAGGCTCACTGCGAGATACGAGCCCGAGGTGCTCTTCACGCAGGAAGCGGCGATGCAGGTCGGTCTCGAGTCGAGCAGCGGCGGCCACTTGCGCGGCTCTTGTCATCTCTGGCTGCCGATGGCCGCGTCAGCCGTGCTCTCAGCACTTGTCAACATGTCATAATACATCCATCAATCTTGAGCATCACCCTTGCTCCTTGTCGCTGAGGGTTTAGTGGGCTTGGCAAGTCGACAGCGACCTCGCTTGTGAAGAAGCCCAGAACTCGTCGGTTCCTCGGATACCAGCGCGGAGGCCCAGTGAAACTAGACGCCCACTCGCTTCCTTTTGGTAAGGGTTGGTCGCCGTTCATTTGAGATGGTGGTGGATGAGACTTGTGAAAACGAAAGCTCATTCCATCTCGCCTTTGAGGAGAACGCGAGTTTGGATGCTTTTGATGTTTGAGCAGGATGTGGCTCAAGAGCCAATCACGAAGTAATTGGCAACTGGAGCACCAGATTGCACAGGAGGGCAGCTTCTTTCAGCGGCGTGGATGGCACCATGATGTTCTAGCCCTCCTAATCGATTGCCACTGCTAGTACAGTAATCAATGCCCACAGCAGGCCTGTTAACCCACAGCTTCTGCTATTTGTCCTGATATCAAGCCTGCCGTCCACGTCGGCCGGTGCACCCGGTCAGCCAACTCGCAGTCAATTTGTTGATGCCCGAGTACACGCTTCCTGGCGTGTATGCTTCACGCAGAGTGAGGCGCGTCCTCGATCGACTGAGAGGCAGCCAGCAGCAGACTGGGCGAAGTCGCTCACCGCCTGCGTGCGATTGCTTCGCGTTCTTGTCGCATAGGTGACGTGGGCCAATATGGAAGGAGGAGAGGCAATCAGATGTCGTTCGTCACTGCTGCTGCTGCTCGCCAACGAATGGCTGAAAGGCTCAAGCAGCAGCTCGTGCCTTCGAATCCCAGCTGCGCATCTGCTGTTCAGCATGAAACTTTCAAAACTCTTCAGACCACCAACTGGGCGCTCAACGCCACTGAAAGGCTCTCGAAGCTGGCGTCCTCGCCACTCGCGCCTCTTATTCTCAGCACATCACAAAATGCAGCAGCACCTCTGGTGACGACCACAAAGACAATAAAGAATGGCCGAGGACGCATTCACCTCATCGTCACCGGCACACACACACACAGGCTCGCCACAACCCCTTTGTGTGCTGTCGATGTGACCACTTGTACTCTGCTCACCCGCATTGTGCCTTTGCTTCCAACATTTCCACACGCGTCGCAAATGTTTTGTGTGTGTGGACTGTATTCTCCGCGAGATCGCGGACACCCGTGACCGCTCTCCAGTACACGCCGGGTTTCAAACGCGTGTCCAACCATGAAGCTCAAGTGTCGTTGATGTGCTAGGATTCCACACCTAGTGCTCGGTTTCCTATACAGTAGCACCCACACAACAGCACACGGGTCGTCACGACACCAGCGACGAGCTGAGTCAGTCTGCGGTGGCTGCCAGCTCTTGTCACACAGGCGGTGTGAGCCAAATCAGAAGAAGGCAAACCAATCAGGTATCACGTTCGTCACTGCTATTGCTCCTTGGACACAGACCACGGCTTCAAGCAGCAGCGCAGATATTTCAAGTGCCTGGTCACCTACATCTTGTTCATCTGCTGCTCAAATTGAAAAGTTTCACGATTCTCGAGGCCACCAATTAATTGGAAGCTCAACACGCGGTGGGAGGAGGGTTCTTGAAGCTGGCGTCCTCGACCCTGACAGCCCTTGTTATCAGCTCACCACGGACTCTGACCGCAAAGACAGATCCAACATGCAGTCACCTCGTCGTCACTAGCGCACACACGAGTGCGAGCAGCCACCAGTATTGCCGCCTCGACTACGAGCACGGTTCTTCTAAATGGAATTCCAAGCGGAGAGCGGATCAGCTTCGAGGTAACGACGAGCTCATTGATTCAGGTTCTCACGTTTGTAGGCGTGTGCGCTCCTTCGGATGCTACTAGAACAATCACAGATAAACTGGCCTATGAACTTGGATGCCTCTCGAAGCCCCAGCTCGGGGATCTTGGATCTCCACACACTAAACACTGGGGGTCCGGTGTCTCGCTCAAGGGGCCGATCATTTCCACTGGATGCGGACAGATTCGGCTGCTGTACAATTCAGCGCAACATGGTGTACTCTGCATCGACAAAGCGTGCACTGCAGCGCAGCCCATATCGCTTTCTCGTGCCGTTGCGAGCCACTTGCTGGCCGGCCAACCAACCATCCGAATTCGCCAGCTGAGACGCATTCGTCATGATTACAAAAGTGTCATCCACGTAAACCAGGAGGCGTCCTCGCCCACATTCTATCCAGCGGCCGCGACCGTCTCCATCGAAATTGAATCCAGGGGCGCCGACCTTCGAGACCCTGCGCGGCGCGATCGAGAGAGCAAAGAGATCGCATGGCATGGACCGTCGTCCTCGGCCCACCCGTCCGCTCTTATTCTCACGCAGCAGCCACCAGCAACAGCAGAAGGTGGACGGACAGACGGACGGATGCGGGATGCCAGTCAGATCGCAAACCATGAGTCCTACTACGAATCGGAGCTTGCGATGCATATGCGTGGTGGTGGTGGTTTTGAAAACATCTGGTGCGCAGCCAGCAGCTCAGTCTGCGGCTTGGAGTGAGTGGGTAGGATGCCGCGCGGGGCGGACGAGCGAGCCACCAGTGAGGCTGGATTGATTGACAGAAGTAACGCCCGCAAAGTGAGACCAGACAGACAGGTTGCCAACCATTCAGCCAGTCGTCAATTCGCCGCTCGGATCGCACGCTCGCTCGCTCTTCACAGGTGGACTCAATAGATAAAGAGCCATGCTGCCTGCCTCTCACGCGCAGCTCCAGTGCGAGTTCTTCGTGGACGGCTGCTCGCACGAAAGGCGCCAACTCTTCTCGAGCGCATTTGCGCGGTACGTACCTGCGAGACATGACGGCTCGTTGGTCGTGAGCTCCGCGGTCTCAGTTGTTCGTGTGTGTCTCACCTCGAAGAGCTCTCTTGTCTTTATTTGCATTCGTGTGTGTCTGTGACTTACAGGAGCAACAGGACGCGAGCGACCAAGGTACGCAGCGTTATGCCTGCCTGCAATGGCCGCTGCACCCCTGTGTTGAGCTGACGTTGTGTGTCCAATGCTGGCAGATCCTGCGCTGCTTCCCGCATTGCTGTCCCGAGCACCGCGACCGGAGCTACTGCGGCAGACCGCTGCACGTGCGCGTTCACGCTCCGGCGTTGGAGTCCAGCGTCGTCAGTAATGCCAATGACAACAGTAGCAAGCAGTCACTCGGTCAGGTTGTCGTCTACGGGCGTTTCGAGCGCGAGGGGCCCGACCGAAAGTCCGACTCAGTGGAGCAACTGCAACTCGGCCAACAGGTCCCAATCGCGTCGATCACAAAGAGAAAGGAGGGGGATCTATGGATCCAAGCGCAACCCGACATCGCAGTTGGGAAGAAACAGGTGAGCATGACGATCGAGTCCCGGTTGGCGATATAGGAGCCACTGGTCGGTGGGCTAACGTCCGCTCGTCAATTTCGCCATAACAGTCCGACCTCGTGTTCGCTTTCCAGAACGACGAGCAGTGCCACTGGGAGTACGACTGGAACAGCGGCACGAGCCAGCGGCAGCGCGCGCGGACTCACGTCTTCCGCGCCTATGCGCTCCTCCCAGTTGCAGCAACAGTCCAAGTAACCGCAACGACTCGGAAGACCAAGCCCAGGGTCAAGAAGAAAACAAACGCCGCCGCCAGCAAGAACGCAATGACGTGGCAAGTTGTCGGCGTCGCCACCTCGACGCCGTTCACGATCTCCGCTTATCGAAAGCCGACCGAGCCTGAGCAACACACGTCCACAACTGTTCGCACTCAAAGACACGAGGTTATCGGGGTGGATGTCGATAATGACAGTGACGAGACGGAGACCGACCCGGAGCCTGAAGATCTGAGCGAGATTATTGCAGCGTCGCTTCTGCTGCTTCCCCCAGACTTCAGGAAGCTGCTCTGGGAGAAACGCAACCCGGCGGTCGTGAAGGCCACGACAAGCCTCTCGATCTTCGCGCTCTTCGTCTCGCAGATCCAGCTCAAGTGGCTCTCGCCGTACACACTCAGCCGGTCGCTGCTGCCACTGCTAAGGTTCTGGCGGAATCCTGACCCCGTACAACCGGCGATGACCCAGGACTTCTATGGCTACGCTTCGGTGAGCAGCGGTGACCATCGCAGCACTGGCGGGAGCGACCAGGAGCGCCTGCTCCTGCACTACGTCAACTACTGCGCTCCGAGACTCGTGACTGTGCTGACAGCCAACACCACAACTGACACAAGGCACGGCCATTCATACTCCGGTCAATACGAAGCCAGTAGCAATGGCGAGGACGACGAGAGCAGCGACCGCGATGAGTCAATGGCACAACTGTCATACCTGGCCGAGCAGTGCTTCGACTTGGTGTGCAGTCTGCTTGAGAACGACCAGTGGAGCCTCATCGAGCGCTTCGTGAGGCAGGAGGCGAACTCCAGTGAAGCCTCAAGCGGCGAGAATGAATCGGAAGACAGTTCCAAGGGGGGTGAGACTGTCTATGCGAGATTCGTGAGCCTGCTGACTCATCTCCTGAATGAAACTCTCGCCAACGACGCCATGAAGTTGGGACTCCTGGTCGACAACATCGTCTCAAGCATCTACAAGGATTGGAAGTCGTCCGAGCCTGCCAGCTTTGCGCCATTCATATCGGAGCAAATCGAGTCGCTGCTTCGCAACACCAACGTGCTCGGTTTCGAGCTCTTCCAGGCGCAAGTGCAAGTGGTGGAGAGCTCTCAAGAGGATCAGGTCTTTGGTTATGCGCACAGTTTGCTTGGGTTCCCAAGTCCACCGAGTGACTTCAATGGACGCTGGGTGTGTCGAGCCATCGAGTCGTCGCAACGGCACTCGATCCCGAACCACGTGATGCAGGCCTCCGACTTCCACGCGGTGCCAGTAATCCTCACGCTCCTGCGCACGTTTGGCTTCGACCTGGAACTGCAGGAGGGAAGTGGCCATGGTGAAGGATCAGTAGCTCGGCTGTCCGTCCACTCGCTCGTGAGCTTGTTCCCAGAGGTCGGCACCTGCTTCGCTCTCGACAACGAGTTCCATTCGCTGGATCACCTGTCATGCGGGATGAACGTCGAGTGGCTACTGAAGCTGGTACTCGCTGGCGAACCGTCGACTTCTTCGGCAGAGTCGTGCATCGAGTATCGCGGCAGCATGGCCCCGTCAAAGTCGAATGGAATCGTCCACCTGGGCGTGTACCTGCACTCGAGTGTCGGGGATGGTGTGCGAGTCAGCTTTGAGATCCAGCTTCTGCAGCTGAGGCACCAGGCGCTTTCGTCTCACGCTACGAGAACGCGCCTGCAAGTGGAAGTCACGCTCGCTAGAGGCAATTGCGACCGTGAGGATGTCGGCGGTGGTAGCGTTACCCCTCACGAACGCCTGGAGCGAATTGAGAAGTGGCATGAGCAACTCGTTTTCACAGCAACGTACGACCGGCACTTCTCGGGCTCGCCAGTGGAGAGTGACGACCGAATGGCGAGGACTCGGGCGCCGACAGCATTCACGATCTCACGCGACGACGAAGGCAGCGGCGAGCTGTCGGCGGTCGTGTAGCTGAAAGGATCTCACCGTGTCGAGTCGCTCTGAATCTACCAGACCGTGCTAGCGAACTGTATCCCGAGCCACACACAAAGTGCACCTCTCTTCAACCAAACAGGAATGTAGCCATGTCACTCAAATGAAATGGATCCATTAATCCACATGAGTGGCATGGACATGGCTGCACTTCTGAAGATCTCATTCTTGCCTATCTGCCAGGCTCAATCTTCTATCTGATGCATGTGTGCTTCGTCCTCGTCTTCTCATAATAGGAGCCATAAGCTCATCAAACACAAACACGCCGCACCGTCACAACTAACAATAGAACTAACTGAACGGAGGGCGACCGACTCCACTCGCCTTCAGTGCGCGAGACTGCCACCAGCCCCCTCAGGCCCAGGCTCCTCGTTGCTCCGAGCTCTCGGTGGTGTCCTTCTTCGCGTTGGCCAGCAGCAGCAGACAACGGCCTGGTCCGCGTCGCCACGAGGCTCTCTGTAGCTGTAGTAGACGACCATGAGCGACGCCGAAGCCACGAACGAGGTGATCGTGACCGATACCGTCGCGGTCCAGGAGAACGACGAAGGAACGCCGAGCCGTGTGAACGACTACGCTGTGCTCGCAGTGCTCGGCGAGGGCTCGTTCTCGAAAGTGTACCACTGCACGAACGGCAAGGGCGAGGCCTACGTACGTTCCTGTACAGCTTGATATTGAACCTGAGTCCAATCTGCTTGGGTCGTACTCATTCCCTTGCGCGTGTCTATTGTATTTGCTGAGGTCTTTAGGCACTCAAAGTTTTGAAGAAGTCGTTCCTGAAGCGCAAGCGCGAGTACAAGAAGGTCGAGGGCAAGATGGTCTTCTGCAACGCGCTCGAGAAGGTGCAGCGCGAGGTGGCGATCATGAAGAAGCTCGCGCACACGAACCTCGTCAAGCTGCACGAGGTAACTTTGCATTCCAGTCAGCTCTACTTGGTACGATAGATGAGGCTAACCGTCCTGGTTGCTTTCTCCCTGTAGATCATCGACAGCCCGGCGGACGACATGATGTTCCTCGTGCTCGAGCTCATCCAGGGCGGACAGGTCATGAACTGGGACGACAAGGCGTTCCGGTACCGCGCGCCAAACACACCCGGCGGTGTGCTGCAGAAAGAGGACGCCCGCCACTGCATGCGCGACGTCGTCATGGCTCTGAACTACCGTACGTTGTCGCTAACCAACAGACTGATTGGCTCCAGAGTTGAAATAGCCAATTGTACACTAACTGGACCTCTGTATCACATAGTGCACGCCAATCACATCTGCCACCGCGACATCAAGCCAGAGGTACGCCCATAGCACGTATACACTGGAGGTCATGCTCGCCAGGTAGACCTAGAAGGCTCACTGCGGATCCTCGTGCCCTAACAGAACATCCTGCTGGCGAACTCGAACATCTACAAGCTCGCGGACTTTGGCGTGGCGCACATGCTGGACGAGGAGAACAAGACGCGGCTGCGGTCGACCGAGGGCACGTATCACTTCCTCGCGCCAGAGTGCACCACGGGCAACGAGTACGATCCGTTCCAGGTCGACATCTGGGCTTTGGGCGTGACGCTCTACGCGATGCTGCAGGGCACGCTACCGTTTGGTACCAAGGCTGCGTCGCTCTCGCAGGTCATGGACTCGATTCGCGAGGACCCGCTGGTGTTTGGACCCGAGACCGAACCCGACTGCGCCAACGTGATGAGCCTGATGCTCGAGAAGGACCCGAACAAGCGCATCCGCATCCAGGAGCTCAAGACCCATCCGTGGATCCTCGAGGGCAGCGAGCTCGTGCGCTTCACGCGCTCCAACTCGGTCGTCGTCGAGGTGACGCAGCAGGAGATCGAGGCCGCGTTCACACCGGTCAACAACTTCATCCTCATGACGAAGCTCAAGATGAAGATGTCCTCTCGACTTGCACGAGTGCGCAAGTCCGTCGAGCTCCGGCACGATCTGGACCTGGCCAAGCTGCGGACCAAGTCCATTTACACAACCCCAGGGGCTACTACTACTGTTCTTCCTCCTGCTGACGGTGCTGCTATACAAGAGGGGGGGATGGAGTGCAACACGCCCAGGCCTCCTCCCATCGAGATTCCCTCAGCATCACAGAGCGGCGAGACAGCAGCTCAGGCAACACATGCTCGCGTGGAGCTCAAGAAACGAAACAGCAGTCTGCTCAAGAGCATGTCGGACGAACTCGACTCGTTGTTGTCCGCTACATACGCAGCTCCCACAAGCCCCAGCGCTAGCGCTGCTACTACCACCACTGTTGAGGCATTGCCGCGCGTCCAAGCTGGAGGACACCACTCGGAAATGGGTCCAACCATAGAGAACGCTTTGCCAGGGAAGAACCTCGCTCCGATCCTGAAAAGCACCCACGCCCACGCGCCACCGCCATCATCTCCGTCCCTGAGTCATCGGCTAAGTCGGCGGATATCGGTGAGCCCAGGCTCACCTGGCGTGGAGCCACGACTACCGCCGTTAGAAATCTCGTTCTCGCCGGCGTCGTCACCAGCACAGTCACCCGCGTCAAGTCCCACGAACAGAGAGCGTGGCAGTAGCGGTGGTAGCAGCAGTAGTACTGAAGCGCTGTTCGAGGCATCGAGTCCGCTTCGGAATAACAGTGAGACTCATCCGTCCCTGACTGCAAGGCCCTCGCTCGGTCGCCGCCGAAGCAGTGAGCGAGAGAGCGTGCTGCCCACGACAGAGCCGCCAGTGATGCTGCAGCACCGCAAGAGCGGGTCGCTGTCGCCAGCCGTCAGTGATGACAAGGACACGTACGCCCAGGCATTGGCCGAGGCCAAGCGCAAGAGCTCATCGAGTCCCACAAAGCCAACCAGGGCGACAAGTCCGCCGATACCTGTCAGCGATGCTCCGATGGAGACCTCACCGACGCCAAGGCAACCTCAGCCATCAGGCTCCGGGGGAATGGCGTTCGCTGATACCAAAAGCTCCTGGGGCTCCGGTGGCACTGGCTCGGTGCTGATTCCGCTGATCCCGACGTCTCGGTCACCCTCACGATCGGCTGTGAGAACCAAGATCCTGGTGATCAACACCT